>JABUQX010139999.1:7500-20000 GCA_015478945.1 Trachelipus rathkii
AAAAAATTATTCTTGGCTACCTGCAAATCTTTAAAGGAACTAAAGAATAATTTTTATAAATTACAAAATTACATTTAAGCTTCAAAGAAAAAAAAAAATGTTAAAATTAATTATAAAAATTACGTGCTATAAGTAAACTTTCAAACTTTGTTTTTTTTTTTCTTTTTTTCTTTTTTTCCTTTTTTTCTGAAGCATATGTTCCATTTTTTTTGACGTCACCCTCCATTCCGTTCTAACCCCTCCCCCTCCTCTCCTTCCTCCTCCTCTCTCTCTTTCTCCTCTCTCCTCTCTCTCTCCTCTCTTTCTCTCCTCCTCCTCCTAATATATATATATATATATATATACCGGTATATTACACGGACACTACTCCTCCTGAACTCTTTATTCGCATACCTATCTTTTTAGGATGACTAGTCTATCCGCACAATCCTTATTCCATCTGCACAACTTTCTACCCCACATTTAATCTAAAAGTTCATCTTACATATAACCTTGCTTATAATGTACCACCACACTCTGCGTTCTTCTAATTCCCCCCCACCACCCTCGGCTTTCACACTTTTAAAACCCAGATCGATCTTGCAGTCCTTTGTGCTTCAGGCTTAGCTTTATCATGTCTGCTAGATTGTAGATACGGATATTTTATTCACACCAGGCTTATATATATATATACTTTCATATATATATATATTTATATATAATATATATATATATATATATATATATATATATATATATATATATATACTATATATATATATATATATATATATATATATATATATATATATGTATTGATTATATATATATATAAATATATATATATATATATATATATATATATATATATATATACTCACTATATATATATATATATATATATATATATATATATATATATTTAGGTAGAATTGATTATGAATGTGTTTAATAATGGGGAGTATCTGAATGCGGGTATGGTGGGTGGGTGAGGGAAGCATTTTGTATATGTTATGGCAGTGTAATGCTGGTGTGATTTTTATTCCTTCTGGGGCTCAGGTGGATGTTGTAGTGTTTGATGAATAATTGATCTATTGAAATTTACTGCAAATTGATAGCCTATCATGTCCAAAGATGGGCTTTTATAGGAATGGTATTTTTGTGTCTTCTGCTAGTAGGTGGTGGATGGTTGTGGAGTGAAGGCATCATTCTGAGAGCGTTTATTTTGCGTGGTTTCTAATTTCTGGAAATTGTTGTGATAAACACCAGGCACTGCTCTCATATATATATATATATATATATATATCTCTATATATATATATATATATATATATATATATATATATATATATATTATATATATATATATATATATATATATTCTCAACTATATATATATATATATATATATATATATATATACTATATATATATATATATATATATATATATATATATATATAAATATATGCTTAATTACCCTCTATCTTTCTCTTTCTCATAACCTTATATATATATATATATATATAATAATATATGCTTATGTATATACACTTTTTCTGAAACTTTTGATCCTGGGGCAGATTCCAGGGACTTGCGTTTGCTCTGCCTTAACTATAATTCTGGAATATTCTTTGTCTCTGAGTGACCCTTCAACTTCTGCCGATAAAGGTGGGAGCTGTAATCGTTGATGGGATGAGCAGGTTCATTCCTTCTTCGACTTAAATCTTTCTCTCCTCATATTCGGTAAACCTATTTTCCTTGTTGTCTTGCCATTTATCCTATTGACAGTTTTATCGAAAAATTCTCGTTCTTCTCTCTACTGTTTTAGTAAGTACAGGTTTCCTTTCATTGCGGATACTACCAGGCGACAGGCGACAAATCTCAAACGAAGGACGCTGCTGCTCATAGTTCTCCTACTGACAAATCTTTCTGGCCTCTTGCCGAAAACATCTCCTTAACTACTGTAAATCTGCCTTTCCTCCTCTTATTCAGATACGGTGGGTTCTGTTTGCATTCCAAGTGAAAGGGGCCAATCTCTTCCGGCCTCCTATTTTCCTCTAACTCAACCTTGGACGATTCTGGCATTTCCTCATCCTCCTCCTTCTCTCAGGTGTCCCCTTTGCCTGTGATTGCATTTGATCGGGTGCATGGACTCCAAATCTACGAACGTTGGGAAGGCGGGTGGCGGATGGCATTCCTCCCCGAGTGAGGAGGTGTGCTTCCGTGCTATCCCCGCCCTCGTTCAACTATATTCTCTATGTCTCCAATACTAACACTTTCCCTCAGTGTTGGAAGCACACATGTTCAACCGAAAAATAGAAGCCGCTCTGATCCTTCCAACTTTCACCCTATAGCTATTACTTGTATTCTATCTAACATTTTTCTTGCCCTTAGTAGATTTTCTTTCTTAGATCATCTGGATGCATCGGTGGGATGGACGGGTTGGCGATGGATCATGGTTTCCGCTCTGCCAAGACTACGGGAGACTTGCGTGGTGGCGCTTGACATATCAAAGCTTTGACCGGGTATGGCACGCGTCCCTGCTCTCCAACTCCCCTCAGCAGGTTTCCTCCTTCTCTTTGCTTACTTAGGTCTCTATTTTTCTTTCAAATCGCTCAATATCGGCTGTTGTTGATGGGGCGAACTTCTTCTTCCTTTTTCTGTCAATAGTATTGTTCCTCAGGGTTCTGTCTTATCTCCTACTTATTCCTGCTTTTCGTATGATTCACCTGCGCATCTAACTCTATTCACTCATATACCGATGGCTCGATATGTTCACTAGCTCATTTCGAATTCCTCTTTACTTCACGGTGCCTCTCGATCTTAATCTTTCCGATTCTATTCTCGCCGTGGTCTGGATAGAATTTCCGGGTGGAGTCTCTCAGCCTTGTAAAATTCAATTCTTTAAAACTGTACTACTACAAATCTCCCTCGGGCCCGCCTTCGGCTTCATCTCTTTCCTGACGAGTTCTCGATATTCTCTGTTATTAATATAAAAACTACATCCCTTGGCCCTAACATAAACAAAAAAAAAAATGTCTTGAAACCTCACATCACAACGTTTGCTAGGGCGGCCTCAAAAGAAACTGGGAGTTCTGTTTGGCTGCGAGACTTTTTTTCCTCTTTCCAGTTGCTCCAGCTATACAGGGCCTCATCCGCCCTTGTATATGGGTACCTAACTCTCCTTATCTGGGGGCTCGGTTTCCACCCGGCTATTGGATAGGATCGAGTCAAACCCCAAAGGCTTATAAACTGTTCTGTACTTTCCAATTCACTTGACCCTCTATCTTTGCAGCGGGATGTTGGTGCTTTATCTCTTTTCTATAGGTACCGCAGCGGGAGGTTCGAGGGAGCTTATCACACGTGTGCCTCCACCTTTACGTCGCCCTCGTATCCACTTCAGGGTGCTGTGTCTGCATAAGTTTTGTGTTGATGTAGGTAACTCAAGGCTAGTTCGCTGCGTTCCTTCTTTCCTGCCCCATCTGTTCTGTGGAATTCTCTTCAAGATTTGGATTCCTGAATTTAATCTCCCTCACTTCCAAAGCCTGCGTCTGGTAACCATCTGCGTAATTTGTTTAGTTTTTTACTTGTGAGGCCTGGAACACCCCCACCCTCCTAAAATGGGGCTCTGCCCGGGGGTGGTGGTGACAACTGTAAAAAAAAAAAAAAATAGACGGATATATTGATGGAAAGACTATTCATGTCGTATCATAAAAATCGGCATTTGCCGATTAAGTGAAGAAATATTAAGAATTTTGGATAATATTAAAACTCAATAATAATAATAATAATAATAATAATAATAATAATAATAATAATAATAATAATAATAATAATAATAATAATAATAATAATAATAATAATAATAATAATAATAATAATAATAATAATAATAATAATAATAATAATAATAATAATAATAATTCTGTAACATAAAACAGTTAGTTGCCCATGAAAATAAGAAGAAAATGAGAAAATGGGCATATATACTCCGTTTTATTATTTTGAGTTTGTCATGAGGAGTTGCCACGTAGTAATAAATGAACTTTCTCTGAGCGTTTAAATTTTAGTGCTATATAAAATATTAAAATACAAATTGATTCTCAATATTTTCTCTGAATTATATAAAAGTTCATTTTATTAAAAGTTTTATTCTATTTAAAAAAACTTTATTGTTAAATGTCATACCTTAGTACCGTTCAGTGTTATACGCTTAATAAAGAAATTTCACTATTAGGCCTTATAGCCAGCCAGTGGTTTATTTCAGTTTGGAAAGTGACAATTTGAGAGGTATTAAAAGAATTCCAACTTTTTAAGTGAAACATTTTAAGTTCAGTTGGCAAAATACGCTGAGAATCTAGAATTTGCTATTTATACGGCATAATAAGGCTTCACAGTCTTTCCATATTTATCTGACTAGCATCCCTAAGAAATATATGTACAATATATTAAGTTCTAGAAATCATTTTCAATATTTTTCTTTAATATTGACTACTTACATTTTTTCCTTGAAGAGTGTTATGAAGGAATTAGCCTGTTCAGCTAAATATGGAAAAGACTGATCAGCGTGTGCAGCTCAGATCAAATTTTAGCTCATGGCTGTATGTATATGTATATATATGTATATATATATGCTAATATATATATATATGTATATATGTATATATGCTCTTCTTCTTCTTCCTCTCAACTTATATTATAACTATAATAATATGTAATAATATGAATAGGCCTATATTAAATGACAGTAATATTAATATGTATATATGTATATATGTATATATGTATGTATGTGTGTATTAATATATGTATATATATATATATATATATATAAGTCCGCGCGTATGCGCTCCAGTGACTTTTTTTACTATTCGGACTCTCTCTCTCTCCCTCTCTCCTCTCTCTCTCTCTCTCTCTCTCTCCTCTCTATATATATATATATATATATATATATATATATATATATATATATATATATATATATATATATATATATATATATGTATATATATATAAACTTATAAGAGAATATCCTTATTTATACATAAAGAGAATAGTTAGGTTCCTTGCATGTGGCCACATCAAAATATAACTAAAAGATTCCAAAGGCAACAATATAAAAACAATTTTATGCTCCTAAATTCACACATACAATCTCCGCTAATTTCATTTGAGCACGAAGAGTCAACTTTTGTAATTGACTGAAAAATAGCGTTATTTTAATCGCGATGATTCTTACCCTTTTGTTTCAATTTTACAATGTTTTGTTTGTTATGTAATATTTTCATTCATTTGACCAATTTCGCCAAAAAAAAGGGAATTTTGTCGTAACATTCTGAAATTTCCTGAAAGATCCGATCGTTTCTAATACTAACTTATTACTTTGATGTGAACACAAAATAAAAGACTGTCTATAGATATATATATATATATATATATATATATATATATATATATATATATATATATATACTCATATATATATATATATATATACTGTATATATAATAATAATAATATATATATATATAATATATATATATATATATAAATATAAATTTTTTTAAAATATACTTTTTCAATTAGTCATCGTCGTCGTCGTCATCGTCATCGTCATCGTCATCGTCATCCCATCCTCATCCATCCATCCATCCATCCATTCCACTCTCTCTCTCTCTCTCTCTCTCCTCTCTCTTTCTCTCTCTCTCCTCTCTCTCTCTCTCTTTTCTTCCTCTTTCTCTCTCTTTCTCTCCTCCTGCCTGCTCATGTATATGCTCTTTCATGTATATGTATGTATGTATGTATGGCTTTCATTAAGGGATTGGCTGAAAGAGTTCTTTGTTCCAGGAAGAGGATCAGATTGAATAGGGAGTCATTAAGTAAACAATTACTCTTACAACTTTCAAGAGCACCTAAATGGGATCCTTAATGAAACTTGGATGGAGACCACAAAATTAAATCCTTAATAATAATAATAATATGTGTGTGTGAATTTTGTGTGTGTGTGTGTGGTGTGTGTGTGTGTGTGTGTGGTGTCCTCCTCTCCTGCTAATCCTCCTCCTCCTCCTGCTCCTCCTACTCTCTCATGTATTTTTATAATAATAATAATAATATCTTTGCTCAGCATGGCATAATAATTATATGTGTTATGAGAGCCTAACAGGGCGAGGTTTAAGGAAAAAGAAATTATGTAATCAAATATGCATAAGAAAAAATAAACTCTTGTAACTGGAATTTTCTTATTTTTTTTAAGTCTTTCTTTTTTTTACATCTCACTCCCTCTCCTTTCCCTTTATCCCCATTCCACTTGTTCTTCTTCTTCTTCTTCACTTCTTCTTCTTCATCCGCTGCCACCGTCGATTCCTTCCTCGTCGTATTTCATCCCTGACGATTCCACTGGGTATTTGAGAGCCACGATGATTCCGGGCAAATGAATAGGCTCAATCCGCCTTCATCGTCATCTCAACTATGTCCATCCACTATATATATATATATATATATATATATATATATATATATATATATATATATATATATATATATATATATGTATATATATATATATATATATATATATATATCAACATCTGTATACAAATATAAATGAAAAATAAATATATATATATATATATATATATATATATATATATATATATATATATATATATATATATATATATATATATATATATATATATATATATATATATATATAGAAACTCTAGCTCAGTGGTGAAACACTCCTTTGCAAGCAGGGCCCAAGTTCGAGACTGGGTGGAGCGAGAGAACGTGAGCTATTCTCTATAAACTCTAGCTTCTCCCACTCAGACGATAATGAGTACATTGTTAGTGTGCTTTGCTATTGATGGGAAAACTTCCCGGCATCCGCGATAGGCCTGGCCAGCCAGCGGATATAGCCGTTAGGCCCGTGGAAACAGGACCCCAGCCCCTTTCCCGATAGGGTCCCGACAGGTCGATATGACTAACTTCCTGGGGAGGACGTTTTATATATATATATATATATATATATATATATATATATATATATATATATATATATATATATATATATATATATATATATATATATAATACAATAACACAACCACTCATGGGCCAGAGCCCTAATCAAGGGGAGGGTGTACTCAGTGCTGACCGAGCAGGAAGAAGCCAAAGCCCTAAGGAGATAGTAGCTCACATTCTCCCGCCCACCTGATGTACTTGACACAGAGGCGTTTGAAAGTTTTCAAATTAAATGAAATTATAAAATAAGGAAAAAATGTTCCAGATTACACCAGTTGGTACTTATAAGAATGAGCATTGCGATTAAGTCTCAGATAAGAGTCTGCTCTAAATGTATGTTGCAATAGCACTTGTTGATGTTGGCTGTAAGGAGTTTGAAGCTTTATCGACTGGACAAAAGGAGTTTATTGGAATGAACTGGTAAAGGAAAAGATTGATTAGACTGAGATCCTTAGACTCCACCTTGCAAAAGAATATTCACAGTGGAATAACCCAAGATAGGCGTATCAAATTCCATACAAAGGCAAGTACCCATATATGAAAAACATTCCAGTCAATTGTGGTGGTGTGAAAAATTGTGAAGGCATCTGAGAACATATCAACCTCTAAGATGTATCTTTTGTGAAAGAACGATGTGGTCATTCCACAAAGAAACGAGAGAAAGAAAGAAGAGGGGGGGGTTTAAAGTGTGTGTTTTTCAAAGAAAATTTACGGCAACTGATGCGGAAGGTGTATACCACAGTGGAGGAGAGATGAAGCACTGAGTTTCTGAGGGCTGTGGAAATAACCATGTTCTCACTGTCTCAATTTAAATACATGAAATGCAATGACAAGAATGGTACAAGACCACTTTCACTAGCATTAGCTGCTTTGTATACAGTTGAGATCAGGATGCTTTCAAGCTGAATGGAAGTAGGGAATGGTTTAGTCGTCAGCTTAAAGGTGACAGTTGACGGAAGTGACAGAAAATAATTAATGAATAGTATAAAACAAGTTAGGATAGAACAGAAACCTGAGGGACGTCATTAAAATGATAGATTTAAAAGAGACCAACGAAGGTCGTTTTGTCTATATACAACAGCTGCTATAAACGACAGGACAAAAACCAAAGAGCTCACATTAAGTAGAAACCAGGAGAATAAGTTTAGAAATTTAAAGATTTTTACAGGAACACCCATTGGAAAGCATTCGATAAATCAAATGCCACGAAGATTCGCCTAAATGAATTAGAACAGTGGACCTAGAATCATAAAATGGAAAAGTCTATGAAGTGCGTATTAACTGGAACCATACAGACAATCTGAGTTAAGATTAGAATATATATATAAATTGTTTCTAAATCTAGATACAGAGATGAAAGTGATCAGAGGTTTAAAGTTGACAAAAATTTAACAATTTGTGAGTTTGATTGAATGTTAACAGAAAGCTTAGAATTTTTGGCTCATCTCCAAGTCGCTCTTGGATGTGGGTTGAAAATAGAACATATCTCTGCATATTCTAGATTCACCCCTTTGTGAACATTGAGGATCAGGGGCAGGAGGGAACAGGAATACCACCACAGAGATGGTAAACTTGGTATACCTGGTATACCTAGGCATACCCTAGTTTGTTACCTGGATGAGTAAACACCCGGGTTTCGGTTAAGAAGATAGAAGTGAGTGGTGTTCAACAAAGTGAAAATTAGAATAGAGATTGCAAGGAATGTAGAAATTAAATGAAAACCGGCAGATAACTAAGGACAACAGGTACTCCATTATCAGTTCCTGGCTACTCCCAACCGATAATGGGAGAGATATGGACGAGTAGCATTCTTGCGACGCCGCCATCATATCACTCCGAGGGAGGTATATAATTATTTACCGCTTTACTTGCTGAAAGAAAGTGTAAATATTGTGTTAATGTAAGACTATATATATATATATATATATATATATATATATATATGCTCTTATATATATATATATATATATATATATATGCATACATGTATAGATATTCTAAATATATATATGTATATATATAATAATATATATATATATGCTATATAACATGCTCATATATATATGTTATTTTTGTTATTGCTATGTATGTATGTATGTATGTAATAATAATATGTGTATGTGGTGGTGACATCCATGAGACATCCACTTACGATGAGATCCATCCGCATCCCTTTGCTTACTGGGATGTTTATGGATGTTTAGTAAGTTGATGCAGGGATTTTTATAATAAAATACTTGGATGGATCTGAAAAAGAAAATGAAAATGTAAATGAGTTAAAGACAATTCAAAAGACGGCTTGATATTCCATATCTTAAATGTTATCAAAGACATTCCAACTCGAATAGTACACTTCATAAGATGGAAAGAAGTATTGCTCAAGGAACTTCTTGCTTCGTACGCCAGTTCGTATTACTCAAAGTTAACAATCTTATTAATTTGGAAAATCACATCATATCACACTGCATTAAGCTACTGGAAACCATTTGAAGAAACTAACAAAAAATCAGCGCCAACAGCTTCTGTCTCTTATGTAATACCATTAATCTCAACGCTAAGGAAGCATTTTGAACCATCTTCAAATGAAAATGATGACGGTTTTAAAAAATGAAAGATGTAATTAAACTATAGGTAGAAAAACACTTTGGTTCTGTGGAAATTAATGACCTTCATACTATTGCAACTTACTTAGATTCCCGTTATAAAAGCAAATTTTTTTGGTAACGATATTAGAACAAGTTAAATCGTTACTTTGTGTTGCAGTTGAAAAAAATTTTAAATCCGAACAGTCTATTAATTCGCCACCCATTAAAAGGAAAAAAAAACAAAATCTACAGAATAACGCCTTCTACAAGTAAATCAAAAGCAGATTCATGGAAGAATTTCTACAGGCCAGTAGTGATGAAGAAACACACACGCATTACCAAAGATATAGTGCAAATGATTGAAAGCTATAACCAAGAAAAACGATTAGGTTCAAATAATGATCCAATCAGTTGGTAGAAAAGTTAATCAAAATATTTACCCACACTTGAGTAAACTTGCAAGGAAAACTTCGAAAATCCAACAGTCTATTAATTATTACATCCATTAAAGGAAAAAAAAATAGAAATATCCAGAACCAACATTTTCTACAAGTAAAATCAATAACAGTTTCACTGGAAGAATTTCTACAGTCCAGTATTGATGAAGAAACACACGCATTATCAAAGATGCAGTTCAAATGATTGAAAACTATCGCAAAGAAAAACGACTAGATACAAATCAAATGACGATCCTATAAGTTGGTGGAGTGTTAATTAAGCAAAATGCAAAATGTTTACCCACGCTTGCAAGGAAATTTGGCCTGTCCTCCAACTTATGTTCCAAGTGAGAGTATTTAGCAATGCTGGGCTAATATATGATGAAAAGAGAGAAACAGACTCTCAGCAGAAAAGGCAGAAAAATTGATGTCTCTCAAACACAACCTTCCCTATTTGAATTTCAATACTAGTGCAAAAAGTATATAATCCATGTAAAATCTCTTTTCATTAAGGTCCGGAGGTTATGGGAAAGAGAGGTTGATGGGGGGTCCATTTGATTGGGTTCCCCATCCATTCCATCCTCCTCTCTCTCTCCTCTCTCTCTCTCTCTCTCTCCTCTCTCCTCTCTCCTCTCTCCTCTTTCTCTCTCTTTCTTTCTCTTTCTTTCTTTGTATATGTGTTGTATGTATGTATGTATGTAATAATATGTATGTGTGTCTATGTGTGTGTGTATGTGTGTGTATGTATTAATTTGTCACCCCGCATCCGCATCCCGCATCCGCGGATGTTAAAATCAAACATCCGCACCCGCGTCCGCATCGCGCATCCGCGGATGTTAAAAACAATGACATCTGCAGCATCACTAATATATATATATATATATATATATAACACTGACCGCAGTTGATTTTAAAAACAAATAAAGACATTACAGAAAAGTAATAAAAGTATCTCCGCAAGGATTCGAACCGACCCATGTTACGAACGAGAACGAATTACCCATAGTCTAAACTCTAAACCATTCGTCCACTCCACGAAGCCAAAATACTTCCCTTCAAACCAAACTATTAAATATTAACTTAAATTCGCTTCTCATTATTATTGCCTGTGTTTGTGCTCGTTCCAAAAGCTGGTTTGTTATGAAGATATAAAAGAAAGGGATGGAGACTGTAAATCTTTAACTTGAAAAAAAAAATCCTATACGTTTCTCTAATTCAAGAAAACCAAGAGCTTAATTCAAGAGAGAATCAAGGGGTCAAGTCATTCTCTACACTTAATACGAAATTATGGTCTTAATAATGGCATTACAGAACTGAAGAATGACTTACGCTCTTAAACTTAATACTTGCTTTCTGAAATTGACCGGCAGTATATCATATAGGTATGGTTCTCTCTCTCTCTCTCTCTCTCTCTCTCTCTCTCTCTCTCTCTCTCTCTCTCTCTCTCTCTCTCTCTCTCTCACTCACTCACTTACTCACTCACTCACTATCTATCTATCTATCTATCTATCTATCTATCTATCTATCTATCTATCTATCTATCTATCTATCTATCTATCTATCTATCTATCTATCTATCTATCTATCTATCTTTTTACTTTTTCTTTCTTTCTTTCTTTTTCCTTTCTTTGATTCTTTCTTTCTAATCTTCTTTTCTCTTTATTTTTTTTCTCTCTCTCTTGATATAATTCTATTTTCTGTTGCTCTCCTTAATGCTTTTTTATTTTATTTTCCAAATTTTCTTTCTATTTATTCATTCTTTTTCCCCCACAATTACTTCCTTCACTTCAGATTTTGTAGGAATTTGACCTCCAAAAGATTTGGAGAAAAAGCGAGATTGAAAAAAGTGGATCTATTCTTTTATGGATTCTAATGCCACATAAAATAAAATTAAAACCAATTATATAAAGAAGAATTTCTTTTATATTGATTTAAATTAATTTTTGTACAACATACACACATACAAACATACACACATACTCACAGACAGAGCAACTCCCACATATTTTGTGAGAATATGTGAGCGCACACTTCCTCAATCAATTATAAGGTTCCTTTGAACTCTGAGAATACTTTAACGTTTGATCTTTAATTACCTTTAAAATTTTGATGCAAATTAAATTGATTTACAAATAATAATCAAAGCGAAAAATGTTCTTGGGGAAAGTTAACCATTTGTGCTTCTCTGAAATATTATAAATTTGAAACTGGTTTTAATAGAGAGATTGGCTCAAGTATTATTGAAAATACTGAGTAAAAAACACTTTTGCTTTGATGGCATCAATATTTTTAGAATTTTCTTTTAAACCAATTAAAAAAATACATATTATATAGATACATAAATAGTATATAGTATTTTAGACATAATATTCATATAGTTTAATAAAAGACTTGAAAGTTTGGTTTCGACCTTTTGAATAGGTGAAACAGAGATTTCTGCCCAAATTACTTATGAAAATGTTGTTTGATAATA
>JABUQX010139999.1:30000-37890 GCA_015478945.1 Trachelipus rathkii
ATTATTATTATTATATTATATTAATATATTAAAGAATATTAAATATATTATTACATATTATTATATTATTAGCATTATACGTCATATTATCTATTTAAATATTATTATTATATATATTAATATATATTATTATTATATATATATACATATATATATTATTATATGTTATATATATATTATACATATACATATATATTATATATTATATTATTATTACATATTATTAATTTTTATACCGTATATAGTAAATATATATATATATATATATATATCATATATATATATATATATATATATATATATATATATATTTTTATATTTTTTTGAGTTCATATACAGGATCCACCACGGCCCGCAGAGAAGCTTCCATACTGGGTTGAAAATCAACTCCATGGGTGGATTCTGACTTATACATATTTTAAATGTGAAAGAAAATTTGGATGGCGAAATGAGTATTCAGTCAAAAAATAAATTAAAAGCTAAATAAAAAGATGTCGCTACATTATAAATAGTCCTAATATTACATAACAAAATCATATGTTGTGAAGAGTATTCAAATTTTGGTGATAAGAGAAAATAGTTACTGTTAAAGTGGGTGGATTCAGATAAGATATGGGATAATCTTTAGAAGATGTTATGGACCATAAAGTAGGAAAATGATGACGTAGAATGGGGTCCAGTTGGGGAAAATCAATGAAGATATGGTTAGATTGCAGTATATGGCGACGACAAAATTTGCAGATGGGAGGAGGTTCCCATGACATCTAGTGGCTGTGAGTGATATTGGTGTGGCCAATACGGAGGAGTGGAAATATCACCTCGTACAAGCGCTTTGGTCGGTGAGAGGAATACCACTCATCAATTTTCGGCTTTATATTTCGGCTTTATATTATATATTTAACTTCAAGACTCACCTGGGGAGAAGATCGGAAGGCTCCAGTGGAGATACGAATCGCCTCGTCTTGGATGGGATCTAACAGGTGTAGTAGAGATGGGGAGGCCTGACCATAAACTATGCAGCCATAGTCCAGCTTCGATCGGATTAGGGTGGTGTGAAGACGTTAAAAGGACTTGCGATCAGTACCACAAGATTTTGAGGCAAGATGACGTTTTCAAGAGTTTAACGTGCAGTGCGTATGTTAGGTGGTCATCTAGAAGAGTCCTAAAAATTTGACTTGTGAAGTTATAGGAATGGGTGAACCATATAATAGGTTCGCGGGAGGAAGGTGGCAGGCTCTTCCATTCTCTTTTTCCCTAAATAGTACTGCTGAGGTTTTGGTGGGTGAGAAATGAAAGCCATGGGAATTACCCCATTGTGAAATATTCTCAATAGCTTGTTGAAGTAGCCTTTCAAGAAATGGTAGCTTTAAATCGGCAATATATAGCTCCAGGTCATCAGCATATAGAGAAAAATTGACCGTCGCTGGGATAGAAATAACGATGTCATTGAATCCGAGAGCAAATAATAATACACTTAGAACACTTCCCTGCGGAACGCCTTTATCCAGAGTAAAGTGGCATGATATAACAGAAGAGCACCGAACTTGGATAGATCTGTCTGACAGAAGGCATTTAATAAAGAGGGGGAGCTGTCTTCTGAAACCGAGAGAGTAGAGTTTAAGGAGAACCCCAGTTCTTCACGCTGTTTCATAAGCTTTTTCAAGGTCAAAAAAGACACCAAGAACCATCCCACCAGTTAAGAAGTCTTCCCGGATGTCATGGTCCAGTTTTAACAAGGGATCCGCGATCGAATGACTTTTGTGGAAACCAAACTGAAAGTTTAAAAAACCTGGCGATCTCCAGAACAGGGAGAAGTCGGCCTGAAACCATTATCTAAATTAATTTGCAAGTATGACAGGTCAGCCAAACTGGTCTTTGGTTGTCCGCCAACTTCGGATCTTTTCCCTATTTGGGAATAGGGATTAAGAAAGTTGTAGTCCAAATAGATGGAAAAGAGGATTCGATCCAGATTCTGTTATACAGATAACGGAGAATTATGTAAGAATTAAGTCTGGGTCAAGGGCACCGTCTTTGCTGTTCGCCAGTGTAGTTTGATACTCTGCAAGTGTAAAAAAACTGTTATAGGTATTTTCCTCCCCTTTCGCTTTTGAAAAGTCCGATGGAGGAGGAGGAGGATTGAAAAATGTAGATAATTCAAAAAATGAGGGGAGAGAAAGAAGACTAAAAGATTACATATGTGGCAGATGCACATACTAGTGCTAGGGCCGGAGGGATGCACAAAGTCCCCCATGTATTGGTTCTTGTCACTATGTTATGTTCTAGGTTATTCACCTAGAGTATAACACCATAACAAGAATCAATACACCCCCTGCGGGGATATATATATATATATATATATATATATATATATATATATATATATATATATATATATATTATTCTTATTAATATTATTATTATATATATAACATATACATATTATATATATATATCGTATATATATATTATTATTGAAATATTACATAGGAATATATAAATATATTATATTCTATTATTTTTGTATATATCTTTTATTATTATTATATTATTACATACATTACATATTATTATTATATATGTTATTTATTTATTATTAGTTATTGGTTGGCACATGGCTAGTGCGATATTATTAAAATATATATATGCTATATATAGCATATAGTTATATGCTATATCAATTAGTATAATTATTATTATTGGTTTATATATTAAATGCATATTACATACATTTAAACATGCCAAATTTTTTGAGCATGCAAATTTTCTACGAACACAGTTTTAAGGTGAGGGAATTTTTACGACGATGAGGTAAAAATCACATACAAAGGGAAAATTTTAAGCTTACCTACGCTTAGATTGCGTTTTTTCACTGTTGTACAAAAAAGGAGAAATTATATTAATTTTAAGCACCGCTGCTGCTAGGAGACAGCGGTATCCCGCGGGCGGTCTGCAATGCATTCGCGGCTTTGTGTATGCCACCCTACGGTATTTGTTAATTAAAAAAAAAGTGTCATGGCGTCTACATTTATTCTACAAACTTTACGTACATACATCAAATTTAAACTGAAATAAATTGCCTAAGCTTTCTCATTTTTATAAGCTTAGGTGAAGATGTACCATATATATTATTATATTATTGTTATATATTACATACATATATATTGTTATTGTTATATTGTATACATATACATATACATATATATATATATATTATATATATTATTATGATATTATGCTACTTCATATATATATTATATATATACATATATATTATTGTTATACATACATATATATATATACATATATACATATATATATTATTTTTTTTATATAAAATATATATTATAATTATATATATTATATATATATATATATATATATATATATATATATATATATATATATATATATATATATATATGAATTTCTTTTTACTTTTTTGTTAATATAAATTAAATTACGTTTGAAATTTCAGCATTTAGAAAGAAAGTTTGTGTTTTTCTGTTTCATAAATTTTTCCCTTATAATTTTCTTCCGTTTGAAAAATACCTCGCCGATTAATTTTGGTCGTAGAAAATTTGCCTGATCCTATATATATATATATATATATATATATATATATAAGATATATATATATATAAAAATATATATATATATGTTATTATATATAGTATAAATATATATATATATATATATATATGTATAAATATATGTATATTTAAATATATATATATATATATACGGGTTACATTCACATAATAACAAAGATATATATATATATATATATATATATATATATATATATATATATATATATATATATATGCTATATATATTTCTGGAAAGAATAAGAAGAATAAATGAAGTTAAAGACCAATGAAGTCTGAAATATCTTTAGATATTTTATAATTATTATTATTTTTTTTTGGTATTATTTTCTCTCCCCTCCTTGAATATGGCCCTGCCCTGAGTGGATTGAAAACGTGTAATATATATATATATACATATATATATATATATATATATATATATATATATATATACAAGTTATAAAGATATTATTCTTAAAACAAGGAGCATAGATATATAATATATAATTTTATATATATATATACATATATATATATATATATATATATATATATATATATATATATATATATATATATATATATATATATATATATATTTCGAAATATATATAGGAAGTAAGGCAGGAAAAAGAGAGAGATAGATAGAGAGAGAGAGAGAGAGAGAGAGAGAGAGAGAGAGAGAGAGAGAGAGAGAGAGAGAGAGAGAGAGAGAGAGAGAGAGAGAGAGAGAGAGAAGATTGTATAATACCACTGAAGAAAAAAAAAATTACCGTTTAAGGGGTATGATGATTTATTTGTTTTAAAGGTATTTAAATAGTAACAAAAGGTGTATGGTACCAAATAAATTCTTTGTATCCTTCTTCCAATATGAACTGGAAGAGAACAGAGGACCTTTCACTCTCGAATGGGTTTCTTCTTACTTCTTCATATTATTCCCAATGATCACCCTTTCTACTTCGAAAGTAACAAATTTCCCACACAATAACCCAAGTGGACTCAAGAAAAGCTTTCTCAATGTGTATGCATCGAATTCTGTAGGGATTAAACTTCCGAAAGGCGAAATCAGATTTGCAGGGAGTCCACTTAATTTTTTAAGTCTTTTTTTTTTTCAATCATGAATTTCTCTGCTCGTAATTTGAAACCATCTGATGATTATCTGAGAAACGAAACTACATTTTATGAGGTATAAAAAAAGATGAAATTTCCTCTTAATATTTTTCTGTAAGTATTTTCGTAAATGCAATCCTCTGTTTACAAGGGCGAGGGAAGTTATTTCAAAGTTTGCTGTCATGTTGCATTAATAATGCAGATTCTCTTCAGAATGTAAAGTTATTAGCTTATCATTTTCTATCGCTCCAATAAATTTGTTATTTTCGTTACAACTCCAAATACATTCAAATGTTAGCTAAAAAGGAAGGAACACACCTCCATTTCCTCTACAGCGCATTAATCTACTTTTAGAATATTTTATGATACTATTATTCACCAACCCATCCTTAAATATCATCCATGGTCTTCCTCTTAAATGCCTTTTCTTGATTATTCCAGTATTTCCTCCAGTATCTTAGAATATAAAACAAAATGGAGCTAAAGGAAATATATATATATATATATATATATATATATATATATATATATATATATATATATATATATATATATATAGCTGGAAAAGGTTGTATGTGTATATCTGTATCTAAAGAAAGAAGAGTTATATATATATTGGGTTATTTAATCTATTGGTTACATATATATATATATATAATATATATATATACATATATTATATTATATATATATAATATTTCTTTTACCGGTTTTAACCTCAGTCTCGGCCAAACTCATTTCCTTTAAAAGCTCTTGCGGCCTTTGGTCCACCTGAGCCATGTTATCTTTAAAAGTACCTTGTTTTGTCCAACGTCAATCGATGAACCTTTGGTTGGGCCCAGTAACCCAGAAATCTTACTTTTATATAATTATATATATATATATATATATATATATATATATATATTATTATTAGCAATAGTTAGTATATATATATATATATATATATATATATATATATATATATATATATATATATATATGTTATATTATTATATATAGCCCTTTCATTGAATATGTCTGTGTGTGTGTGTGTGTGTGTGTTTATATATATATATATATATATATATATATATATATATATATATATATATATATATATATATATATATATATATATATATATATATATATGTAGCTTTTTATATATTTGCAAGGGTGATCTTTTACCCTCAATCAGCTAAAAAACTTAGGTACAATAAAAAATAGGTCTAATATTATTATTTAATGATGCACATTTTTACATAACTATTTATTGCTTGAAGGACACAAGAAGTTGTCTAACATATATATATAAGAGCATATGAGTAGCAAGATATATATGAAATTGTGTATATATGTATGCTATATATATATATGGTATAAATATATATATATGTATATATTTATAGCATATATATTACTATATATATATATTGAGCATACATATATTATTAAGGTTATTATATTATATATATATATATATAGTTATTAGTTTTTAATTACATATACTATATTTCATATATATATATTATTAGTTATTATATATATATATATATATATATATATATAAATATTATTATGTTATTATTGTTAGAGCATATATATATACATATTATATTACATTTAGCGCGCCCATTGCAACTCTGAATAGGTCATCTTATGCAAGGAACCACACAGAATAAAAACATAGAGTCTGAGGAGCACATAAATACATCTCCTCCCGAGAAGCAATTATTATAATGATTTTATTATTATTTAATCGAAAGTATTGAAAATGATTGAAAAGTATGGACACAACCATACATGAAGCTCCAACAAAATAGGCGAAATTGTACCGATTATAAAATCTGCAGACCAAATATCAGTAAATCTAAAATTTTTAGGGCGAAAATTCTTTGTTCTATTATGAACAATCATTTTAAATTTCGGCCACCTGAAATCTTCAGAATTTTGCTAGTACAATTTAGCCAAGCTCCGATTTTTCGAATTTTCCTCATAGAGAATATATATGGTATATATATATATATATATATATTAAAGAGCAGAGGGTAGATATATATATATATATATATATATATATAAGAAAGATATATATATATATATATATATATATATATATATATATATATATATATATATATATATTTAGAAATTTTATGAATTTTGAGAAAAAAAAGATGCTCCATGTGTGTGTATTAATGCATACATTACGAAAATGATAATAAAATTTTGCTAAAATGAAAGGAGGAGATTCTAGCTCCCAAAAACCCACATTCTCGAAGACAACCTATCCTTTTAATTAAGTAAATGACTTCTCCTTCATATGACAAATAAAGAGTGTCAAAGCAAACGCAAAAATGTAGTTCCTATAAAAATCGAACTATCAGAAGCTATAATATATGCAAAAACGTTATGGAAGATAGGCCGGTTGAAAACTCTACGGGAAATTTCCAAAATGAAAATAAGCTATTATTATAACTTAGTTTATTTCTGCAAGTAATTTGCAGCGCAGATGTATTAGAACGTATATTATACGTATATAAATTCAAAATTCACATATTAAATGTGAGGTGGTGTCAATTTCAAAATCTCAAATGACTCCAAAAGTAGTTAACGAAACGATTTTTCATTTGTGATGGAATGAAATTGTGACGACATGAATGTCTGGTTCAAATTTCAGACAATTCGAATAATTAATAACTTAGCTATATCAATTTCAAGTTGTACGGTACTTAAGATTTATGACACCAGGTAAATGTGGGAAGGCGCCGAGTCAATTTTATTGACACAGTAAATACCAATGCATGTCAACTGGTCGGTTTATACATACTTATAAGTATATGAATAATAAAAGATATTAGTATGATTTTACCTAATATCGTTAAGACTTTTCTCAACACAAGACCAGTCAACCGTTCGTTTGACTACATGTTTGTTTAAAGACAACCATATTTGTTGGTTGCGAATTAATGAGTTTTAATGCAATAAAACTCACGCAATATATATATATATATATATATATATATATATATATATATATATATATAGCAGATATATATATATATATATATATATATATATATATTTATATATATATATATATATATATATATATATATTGAAGGGCGCACGAAAACGCGCAAAGCGTTTCAATGATAAATGCGAAAACGGTTAAAACACCCAAATTGATAACCGAACCTGCAGTTTA
>JABUQX010140000.1:12500-24079 GCA_015478945.1 Trachelipus rathkii
AAAGCGACAAAACATAGAAGTAAACTTTTGTTTATGCAAATGAAAATGTAAGAAATATAGAGTTAAATTGTACTCCCATTGAACAATAGATTGTGACTTAAGGAAAGGATAGAATTAAACACTAAATAGCATTGCTTCCGGTGGACCTCCAGTTCTCCCGTCTTGCACAAACTGTCTCAGTATCAACACCTTAACATAATTAGAAATGCATAGGACCCCAATGAGAGAACAATTGGGATAATTGTTGTTTCGTGACGTATTCTTTTAAGAGATATAGCATTTTTAACGTAACAATACAAGATAAAATTTTCCAAATTTCGATAATAATGTTAAAATATTAAAGGTCAATCGACCTTTTGGTGTTTGGGTCTCAGTTTTATTGGGAAGCAATATCAAAGGATTGTGGATGTCGTATTTTTCCATGGACTTCAGACACGTCTGGCCTGAATCACCTACAGCTTGATGATTAAGGGAGATACAAACAATTTTATTAATAGTAATTTAGTTTAATTTGACTTTGTTTATTGCTTTTACGAAGAAATCTACCATGCCTCCCGAGTGCACTTCCCATATATTCCGATTATAAAGATATCAACCCATTAAAGGTAATATACATTCGTCATATGAAAGGATTCTGTAATTCTGAGAAGAATATGCAAGGCAAGAGAACATAAGGGTTCAAAGGATTGAATACTAATAGTGATTCAAAAAAGATGAGTTCACCCATGAATGAATGAACCCATCCAGGACACGGGGAAAAGATGTCCCAAACCATTACTAAACGAAAAGGGAGTAAGAAAATTTAAAAAGATTGAGTTAATGTACAAAAGACAAGAGACATTAATGGGCATGCAATATTTTGTCTAATTGTAATTAATATAAAATGTATGACAATGAAACTAACTCTGACGAGAATAGCTTTAATACGTTGTTTTGCCAGTATGTGAGCCTGGCGTTTGGTGTTTTGGTCAGGTTTAAATATTACAGTGGATTCTTCTGGAGGAGAAGATTCAAAAATATTTTAATTAATTTTTTGAGGGTTTAAATGAATATCCAGGTCAGTAATTTCATAATTGTTATATTCAAAGAAACAGATTTAACATATCCGTCAGGGGAAACATGTAACGTTTTAACGATGCTCAATTTCCATTTCAAACGAGGATCGTCGTCTTCTATCAGAACAACATCCCCAAACAGTCACATTGGTTCTATTAGAGAGATATATTGTCTCAAATTAATTAAATAATCCTTTTCCCATTTAATTAACTCTAAATTTAATAATAAGGGAAAGGACGTACCGAGAATGTTTGCCAATTTTAATGAGAGCCTGATAAGTTGGATCCATTTCTAAAAGTTCCTCTGGAACAGATTTGGAATTTAATTTATAACCAGTTAATAAATGCTAAATGGGATGTGGTTAGAGGGAGGTTCTTCACAATGGAGCTCGTCCCCTATTGACTCAAACTCAATGAGTACGGTATAAAACTCATCATAGGTGATGAGAGCGGTATTAAGTGAACGTTTAAGATGAAATTTTGTGATTCCTATTTTTCTCTCAAAGAAACCACCATAATGACTGCTACGAGAAGGATTAAACCTCCATGTAATTTAGTGTTGAGTTAAAATATGTTTAACAGATGTAACGGTTGTAAAAGAATGTAACTGTTTCAAATAAAGAGATGATGCCTGAAAATAAGTAACATTTTCTGAGTAGATAACGAAAGGGACTCCACGTCTACCCATAAAACGACGTAATGATCTAAGAAAAGACTCTGTACTGTTACCCAAAACAAGTTCTAGATGAATAGCTTAAGTCGTTGCACATGTAAATAATATGATGTAACATTTTGTAGTAGTATTTTTTGATGTTTTAATAGTAAAATGACTAGTCAGTTCCACTCTCATCATAGCAAAAGGTTTTGTATTGATGACTCTCACTTTTAGTAATGCTGCCAACGGCACAGGGCGAAAATTTAATGACTGCAAATGTTTACACAAAACAGAAGGTCTTGTGACTTTTTTAATAATAGTTTTCCTACGAGAAAAATAGTATTTTCTTCGTATGATAAGTAAAAGCTCCAAAGTAACCACATGATGATTTGACACATGGGTATTCCAAATGAGGAGCTGAGCTATGTAGCTATTTGACGGGAATTTGGTGTGTAGGGAAGGAAGGAGTTTTCCAAGCGCCTGTCGCACTTAAGAATGCCATTTACTAATTTACTAATATAAAGATGAGTTGCTTACATAAATGTGTAAGTGTTTTATTATTTTGTATACAATCAATTTCAGATTGAAAATATGAACTTTGGATAAGTCAAATCCAATATAGTTCAGCAGTGTTAGTTTCCTTAATGGAAAACTGATGAGAAAATTCGGGTTATATAATAGATTTATCTAAAGGAGTTTTATTTTTTTTTCAAATTATTTCTGAACCTCAATACTAATGTAGTAATACTTAGTATTTTATTAAATGATGAGTATATTCCAAACCTTAATATACCAAATTTTTGAGTGTCTATTATGATAGATGAAACAATTAAATTTTCTTCCTTTTTATTATTAGAAGAGGAAGGGTGATCACTCCAAACTGGACAGTTTGGAGGATCTAAGAAGAGAGAGCCATGATGGCCCAGAGGTCAATAAATTTGAAGATAAAAATTTATAATCTGACCCCCGCGAAGCAGAATTAGCAGGGTTGTCCTTTGTTGGGACATATTTCCACACAACTGAGGGAATATTTTGTTAATATCGTCCATTCTGTTTTGATTAAAGGTAGTGAGTTTCTTTTGTGAAAAAATCCATCGCACCAAGCATAAATATTTCAAAATATGAGTATATTATTGAAAGTATTTATTATAAATTTTAACATGAACGATGAAAGAAGAGTTCCCATTAACTCTAAGCGTCGGATGGAGAGATCTTTTATAGATGAAACTTTCACCTTTGCCAAAAGTATTTTTGAAATGGGTGTAGTGTTTATACAAGAGACCACGTACACCACAGTTCCGCATGCAGCACCTGATGCATCGGATAAAGCTTGAAGTTTCACTTCTGATGTATGTATGAGTTGCCGAGGGAACTTGAGAATTAGACAATATTCAAAATGATATACAAGAGATCTCCATTCCTTTTCCAATTCATCAGGAATTTTGTGATCCTAGTCAAGTTTATTTTTCCAACTATTCTGAAGTAAAATTTTGCCTCTTATAACAACGGGCGAAAGCACACCAAGAGGATTAAAAGCAGATGCAACATTATGTAATATTTTGCATTTTGTGTTTGCTTATGGGTTGAAGCTTCGAGTAGGACAGGGCATAGTATCAGTTGAGGTGTCCCATTCCATGCCTAAAATTTTTAAATAACTTTCTTTTATGCCCAAGTCGTTTTCTTAAAACATAGGGAGTGGTGAGAGATGAGATCGATGCCAATTCTCTCACATTTAGACCCGTTTTAGCAAATAAAGCTCTGGTCTCTAAAAAGTATTGTTTAATTTCCTCTTCTGTATCAAATATGCAGAAGAGATTGCCTACATAAATTTCGGACTGATTTACATGAAGTTAAGCTAGCTGCTAACAAAAATGGGCTAAAAGTAGCCCCAAAAATATACTGAATTAAACCAGTATCTGACAATAGAAAATTTAGAATCGGAAGGGCCTCTGACCCACAAAAAAACTAGCTGAATCTCGATCATTTTCAGAGAGGCGCATGTCCAAAAATGACTTTTCGATATCAGATGAAATGACATAATTTTTAATTTCGATCATGCATGAAATAGTTTACCGAGCCACCAGTTACTCATGGGGGTCACAATACATCTACTAGAGCCTTTAATTTAATGAGACATTAAAAATCCTCTTCATGCTACAATTGTTAAAAAGAAAGGTGAAGCAAAAGCTGTTAGGGATAAAACCTTCAACTTCAAAAATCAGATTAAAGTGGATACGTTTTTCAGTAGTTAAAAACTTGTTCTCTCTATGTCAAGTGAAAAATTAAAAAAAAAATTGATAATGGTTGTTAAAGATAGTGTCCCATTAAGTTTTTTTTTATTTTTTTTTATTTTTTGCAAGACCAGGAATTAAAGAACTGTGTGGAGACATGGTTTCAAAACCGCAAATCTCTTTAGACCGGGAAAGTATTACTAATACAGTTCTAGAACAGCTGATAAGTAAAATAAGAAGCTTGAAAAATGCATAAAATGACACTTCGTGCATTTAAAAATGAATTTTTACACCGGGGCAAAGGTAAATTATTTTTGTTATTAATATGTGGACGAACATAAAAACAATATTACTAAAGTGCTAGCATTAAGAGATACCAAGTCGCAGCATTTCTGCGAATATATATCCAACTTATCGTTGATGTTTTAAAAGAATTCGAAATTAATATGAGGAAAGTAATTAGCTTAGTTACAGATAACGCATCAAACATGATCAGCACAATTGGAAAATTAAATAATGACAATGGTGATGAGGAAAAGGAAGAAATAAAATTGATTTTTAGAACTAACTTGATAAAACAATGAAAAGGCTATGTTCCGATGACATTAACATTGCACACATGAGGTGTGGAATTCACACTTTACAATTAGGAGTGCGTGATGGTCTCCGCAATACTCATAAAGCAAATCTTATAAGCAAGGCGAGACAAACAGCAAAAGCAGCACGTACTCCAAAATTAATGGAAGTTTTAAATCGTCAAGTTGGAAAACTGGCAATCTTTGATTAAGAGACAAGATGGGGTAGTACATATCTAATGCTCGAAAGGCTTCTGCATTTTCTGCAATTTTATAAAGAATGAAAGTAAATAATTAATTTACTCGAGAATGAAGGAGAGATTTTAGTAAATAACAAAAAATTCAATGGAAACGAGGAAAAGAATGTTAATTGAAAACAAAATATTTTTGTCGGATATCTTTGGTGATCTTCAGTTTATAATCTTCCTCGGAACTGAAGATCTGATAGTTAAAGCTTGAAATGCTCTTTGTGAACTAGGACTTAAAAGAAATAACACTAACGAACAGAAATCTGGGTTGTTGTCAGATAGCTCATCGGTTTCAGGAATCCTCCCTTGTGGTATCTTGTCAGATGAAGATGAAGAAGTCAAATTTAACAAACAATGGGACCAATTGGAACATACGGAAAAGCGATTAGGAAAGACAATCTACAGTCAACCTAAAAATTTTCTAGAAAAATATAAAGCAGAGTTCCATAAGGTATTAGATGAAATAATGAAAATCAACCGGAAATCAAAGTTAACAGTTAAAGAGGCAATCCCTTGCTTTCCTAAAATTTTGCGAGATGAAGCTTGCACAGTTAACGCTTTGTCACATACTCAAGTGAGTGTTGAGAGCTTATTTTCTGCTTTAAAAATAATAAAATCGAATATAAAGACATCTTTTAAGGAGGATTTTATTGAAGTAGTTTTATTTTTAAGAAACAATTGATTTGAATAAAATTATATTTCATATGCTCAGGAACAGGAGGAACAGGAAGTTCATCGTTCAAAGAAAATTTATTTTAAAATTTAGGAAGAAAATGAATAATAATTTTATTTATTTTATTTTTTTTTCACTAAATTTTTTTTTTTTGAATAAAATTATATTATACATACGTCACAGGCATTTCATAGCTAAAAGAGAAATTATTTTAAACTTTAGGATGAAACTGAAATATAATTGCTTTTTTAAAGAATTTTGCTGTTTAAAAAAAAAAAAAAAAAGAAAAAAAAATTAATTATATTACATAAACGTTCAAAGAGGAATTATATTAAAATTTATAAAATAAGTGAATTAATCGTTTTTGTATTTCTTCAAAATTTTATTTTCCATGAAATATTTTCTAAGTTATCTAAAGGAGTCTTTCCGACAAATAGACGATCGTCGTCAGGTGTCGAGGAGAAGAGAGAGAGAGAGAGAGAATCTTTAGAAGAAATTACAATATTAGGCGTAAATGAGTTGGAGGGGTGGAGTGGAAGAGTAGGTATAGCTCCGGAATCATCTATAGTGGAATAAAAGGCAAAAGGTTTGAGCAAGTAGCTTAGCAGAAAGCGTAAAGGTTTTGTGCCTTAAGAAGATCCTAGAAGAGGGAAGGGAGGAAAGCACAGTTGGAGTGACATTCTTTATAAAAGATTTGAATGAGCCTGAGAGACGACTCAGAGGTTATCGCATTTCTATAGAAAAGAGCTTTTAATGTTGTTACGAAAATGGGTTTTCCATAATTAGGGATGTATAAGCTTAATGAGTTATTAGAGCTTCGAGACTACGATTAGTAGTAAAGACAGCTTCCCTGTAGCGAATAGCAAGAAAACAAGAAAAGAAAAGGTTTAGTTAATACAGAACTAGATCATGTGCTCATATATATATATATAACTATATACTCTGTCTCACTACTACTATCGGTGGTAATTAATGTAATTGAGGATTTGTTTGGTGAGGCGGACATTCTGTTTTCTGGTAACCATGTTTGAAGTTGGTTGATGTATTATTGTGTCAGGTTTGTGGCCGTGTTTAGTTTCTGGTGTGTAGTGGCTATGGTGATGTAATCTGCGTGGGTTTCTATGATTATGCGATCTGTTTGTGGTTGTGGTAGATCGGCCGTAAATAGATTTAATATTGTGGGGGATAGTATTACGCTTTGGGGTACTCCGTTGTTAATGTTTCTTGTTCTGAATGTTGTATTGTTTGTTTGAATTTGTGCTGTTCGTCCTGATAGAAAGTTGGAAATCCATTTTTCTAGGTTAGTGGGGACGTTAGATTTTGTTATTTTGTGGATCAAGTTTTGTGGGTACTGTATCGAACGATTGCTATGATTATTGTTTTATGAGTTGGTTTTGAGTTTAGACCGTTGATTGTGAGCTGTATAATGTTTGTGAGTGCGGTTGTAGTTGAGTGGTTTTGTTTGAAACCGTGTTGGAAATTGAGTTGGATGATGTGTGGAGTTATTATGTTTAGTATGGGTTTTTCTTGTAGTTTGCATAGTGTTGATAATGGAGAGGGGGCGATATGATGAATGATCAGAGGGGTCCTTTCCTGGTTTTAATTTGGGTATGATGATAGCTTTTTTCCAGATAAGGGAAATGAAGCTTTGGCTAATGGAGCTGTTATATATTTGGGATAATTGTGTTAAAGCTGTGTTTCCTAGGTGTTTGAGGTGCTTGTTTGAGATATTATCTGGGCCAGTTGGATTTGAGTTTTTAAATGTCTTTGTTATGTTTCCTAGGTCACTTGTGGTTATTTCTATCGTTGGGTGGATGTTGAGTTTTATTTTCATGAGGGATTTGATGATTTTCCTGTTTTGAGGGTGTGTGGGTTTTTGACTCTGCTTTGCAAAGTGAGTTGCGAGAGTTTTTGCTTGTTGTTTGTTGGTTTTGGGGTTTCGTGTGTTTGGATTTTTGATGGATTCGTGAGTGTGTATTTGTTTGTTGGTTGAGTTTTTCAGTGTATTTGTTGTTTTCCACATTCTGGTGTTATTCGTATGTTGAATGTTCTTGGTGAGGAAGGTTTGGAAGTTGTTTGAAGAACGTGTGTTTGTTAGGTTTATGATTTGGGTGTTTAGGGCGTTAATCTGTGTTGTCGTTTGGAGTGATGTGGATGTTTTTGTTCTGAGCAAGTTGCGTTGTTTGATTAGCTGTTCTGATTCACTCTCTCTCTCTCTCTCTCTCTCTCTCTCTCTCTCTCATATCTGCTCTCATATATATATATATATATATATATATATATATATATATATATATATATATATATATATATATATATATATATTATATATACCACTTATTCATTTCGATAATGTTGTTCTATATATATTTTTAATACTAGCCATGATTGTTTTGAGTTTTTAATTCTGTTAATTTACTTTTGTTTTTTGTAACATTTTGTGATTTAATTTACCCCATGTCATTTTTGAATTTAACTTTGCTTCAATGTTTTAGTTTTTTATAACAGTTAGATTATTTCATTTATTTGTACTAGTTCTATTTTTTATTTATTATTTATTATTTGTAGCCTGATGATGGAATCAGTCAAGTTCCGACGTTTTTTCTTGTTAATAAAGATCTCTCCGGCATTGTCACAAAACCCTGGTGTTTGCTTTTTCATTGGTAAATATATATACATAGCCATATGTATACTCTCTCTCTCTCTCTCTCTCTCCATGTCCATTTCCATTCCCCTTCATCCATTCCTCTCTCTCTCTCTCTCTCTCTCTCTCTCTCCTCTCTCTCTCTCTCTCTCTCTCTCCTCTCTCTTTCTCTCCTCTCCTCTCTCTTTCTTTCTGCTATATATATATATATCACTCACTCTTTCTTCTCCTCTCAATTTCCTCGGTAAGAGTGTCTGAAGCTGACATCATGTAACTAGAGAATGGCAGCACCTACAGTAAAACAAAGTTTATATATTTCTAATCAGCAGAATTTTTTTTTTTTTTTTTTTTTTTTTTTTGCATTCATTCGTCGAAAATAATAAAAAAAAAATTATTTTCCATTTGGGGGGGCTCGAGCCGACGGGGGTACAGAGGGGGGACAGAGGGTCCCGTCGTCCACCGGAAGGCCGAGAGACCCGACTCCTACCATCTTGCGGTTTACCCTATGGGTATTTCTTTAGTTAAAGTAATACCAAAGTGTAAAAGGGAAGTAAATTTATTCTTTTAACTAACGGAATCTACCGGGGGACGACGGGGGCTTTGTCCCCCCTCTGTCCCCACGTCAGCTCAGAAACCAATGGAATTCCACTCAGACGTCCGTTCTCCATGATTCGTCCTCAATTCGATGGTCTTCCTCCGGTCCTCAGATCTTTCTTTCTTGTGGCATGGGATCAGGGTCAGGATTTTTCCATTATTTCTTTCTCCGTCCACTCCGTCACCCTCTCTCTCTCTCTCTCTCTCTCTCTCTCTATATATATATATATATATACTCTCTCCTCTTTCTCTCTCTCCTCACTCTCTCACTCATATATATACTATATATATATATATATATATATATCTGGATATTTGAAACTGAATGTTAAAAACACTAATTTTATTATTTGAAACTTATTAAAATAACTAACTATATGCTAAAATTAACATATTAAAATTACTCTTTCAATAATAAATACATTATGTGTATGGACCTTATCTGTTTTACGACTCCGTCAATTTTGAATTTTTTTTTTGTTTTTTTAATATGTTTCTAGTATATGATCTAACAAACAATTTCAGGGTTAACGGACATGATTCAAAATATATAGGACCTTTTCAGTTTTACGACTCCGTCAGTTTTAATTTTTTTTTTTGTTTTTTTAATATATTGCTAGCATATGATGCTAACAATAATTTAAGTGGTAACGGACATATAAAAAGTTTAAACTATTTTAAAAATAAATTGCACTAAAAAATTAATTTTTTTAGTAATATTTGTTTTTTTTTTTTTGGGGGGTTTTCAAATTAAAGGAATACCCAAAGGGTAAACCGCAAGATGGCAGGAGTCGGTCTCTCGGCCTTCGGGGAACGACAGGGTAGGACTATTTCCCCCCCCTCTCGGGGGTCTCCGGAACCCCGCTCTTTGGTATTTGGGTGTCCTTGGGGGGTTCCTCCACGCCCTACAAAGAGGTATGAAAACAATCCCCTCTTTCCCAAATCAACTCAAAACCCCTAATATATATATATATGCCATTTTTTTTGAAATTTTGTAATAAGCTTTATACGCTGATTCAAATGGTAGTTTTTTTTCTGTGGGGGGGTCACTTCACGAATATTTTATTTTTTGAAAAAATATTTAACAAAATGATTTTAAAAAAAATTATTTAAAATATTTCGAACTTTTGAATCATGTCCGTTACCACTGAAATTCATTGTTAGTAACATATAGTAGCAATATATTAAAAAAAAAAAAAAAAAATCAAAACTGACGGAGTCGTAAAACAGAATAGGACCATGTGTATTTTTTTATTTTTATTTTAAATTAGATTCGTGCGAGCTTTCGCCCAAGCTAGCACTTGGGCCTCATTCAGGTTAAAAAGACAAGAGAGAACTGTCACTACGGCGGGAATAAAATGAAAAAAGATTTTTTTTTTATATGGTTGGTTGTTAGTTTTTTGTGTTTGTAGCTGTTTGAAGAAGTTTTTTAGAGGGAGAGAATGATGTCTTGGTTATATAATCCAGTTTATACTCGCCAGGATATTTATTATAGTTATTCGTGTTGTTGTAAATATAGGCTGAATCAATATTTTCCTTTTGTGTTTGATTTGAATGTTTTAAGATACTGGTGTGTTGGGGGTTTATTCTGTGGTTTGTTTGGGTTCGATGGTGAGTGAGCGATGAGTTTTGGTTATCTTTTTGTAGGTCATGAGAGTGTTGTTTGATTCTAGGGTCCAGGTCGCATGTTTCGCCTATGTATATGGAATTACAGTTATTACATGGTATTTGATAAACGCATTGATTTTGGTTTTTTTTTGGGTAAGGGGGGGGTTTTAAAGTATGTTTTAGGGAGAAGGTGTTGTTTTGGGTGAAGGAGATGGAGGGGGGTAGGAATTTTTTAATTTTGTGATCCTAAATGTAAGGTATGGGAAGGAAAGTTGAAGTTTTGTTAATATTGGATTGGTGGTGAGTGGGTGTTTTGTTTTGGTTTTTTGTGGGGTGTGGTGGTGGGGGGGGGGGTATTTGAGTTTGGTGAAAGTTGAGAAGAGGTATTTGGTTTCGGTGATTAGGTTATTTGGGGAGCAAATTCTGAGTGCTCTAAGATATAACGCTGTGAGTGTGGCTGTTTTTGTATTTTTTTGTGTGTGGGAGGAGAACCAGTGTTTGTAATTATGCGGGGAGGACGGTTTTCTATAAATCGAAAAAGTGATGTTGTGTGAGTTGCTCCAGTTTAACAGGGTGTCTAGGAAGGGTATGGTGCCAGTGTTTTAGAGTTCGTAGGTGAATTTTATGTTAGGATGGATATTATTTATGGAGGTAAGGATATGTTGAAAGTTTGTTTGTAGGGGGAGGGCTATGAAAATGTCGTCAACATAACGGAGCCATGTTGAGTTTTGAAGTTGGTTGTTGGATAAAATATGGTAGTGTTCTATTAATTCCATAAAATTATTGGCGATGGTAGGGGATAATGGGGAACCCATGGAAAGTCCTTGGGTTTGTTTGTAGTATTTATTGTTAAAGGTGAAATAGTTATGACTAAGTGTTTGTTAGTTGTATTAGTTGTTTTATTAGGGGGAAAGGAAGGTTTAAAGAAATATTTTTGGAAGTGAGGTAATTTTCCAAGAGGTCGAGGGTGTAGGGAACGGGGATGGAGGTAAAGAGGGAGACGACATCGAAACTGAGAAATTGAAGGAGTAATTTTAATATGTCGTTTTAGCATATAGTTATTTTAATAAGTTTCAAATAATAAAATCAGTGTTTTTAACATTCAAAGTTTCAACTATGCACAATCCCTAGTCCCGTGCATATACTTGTTATATTACTCCAAGGGTCAAATACACCTATATATATATATATATATATATATATATATATATATATATATATATATATGTATATATCTCTTCAATATATATATATATATATATATATATATATATATATATCCAGAGGTGGGCATGA
>JABUQX010140001.1:0-2500 GCA_015478945.1 Trachelipus rathkii
CTGCCTGCCATTTTATACCCCAGATCCCTTCATTCTTCTTTACATTTCCATTGATATTTCTTGCATTCCACTGCTCTTTCTCTCTGTTTCTTTCTACGTATATATTTGTATATATATATATATATATATATATATATATATATATATACAGTATATTTATAAAAACCAGTTTCCTTGCTAGTGACATTTTAAAACTAATCTTTAAATTAAATTCAAAGGCTATCAATTTTTTTTCTAATAATAATAATAATAATAATAATAATAATAATAATAATAATAATAATAATAATAATAATAATAATAATAATAATAATAATAATAATAATAATAATAATAATATAATAATAATAATAATAATAATAAAAATAATAATAATAATAATTTTTGCTAGTTCTTCTGAATAATTTTTTATTTTCAGTAAAAAATTTGTTAATAATTATTCTAGAATAAAAAGAAGTTGGAGCTTTTAATATTATACCAATATTTCGCCTGGATACTTCAGGCATGATCACTGATAACTAACTATTTATGATGCAACTAAAACAATGTTTGCAAATAATAATTTTCAAAATATAAAAATATTAAAAATTTTTGGTTCATTCAATAGATCCTTACGTTTTTCTCTGACTCATAAAATTTTAGGTTAAATTTTTACATTTTAGTTTTAATTTTTAAAATCTATGATAAAATAAATTTCATTTGTTCTAAGAAATGGGAAGCATTATATTTTTAAAATAACGTTCCTTTTTTTAAGTAAAGTATAATTTAATATATATATATATATATATATATATATATATATATATATATATATATATATATATATATATATATATATATATATATATATATATATATATATATAAACTCCCGGACAAAATTAATGCATCACTTGCATTTATGGCAAAATGACACTACAAAGTGGTTGTATTGCGTGTAACGTTCTGTTGTTACATACTATAGAAAATTATTTAACTACCGAAGTATGTAACGGTATGTATTATTTTATCTTGTAGTTAAATTATTTTTTATTAGATATTTATTGAGTTTAATAAAATTTAAAACAATACCATAGGGTAGATGCACGGCAGGCCGGCGTGCATGCATGGCAGACCGCTCGCTCCAAATGCGTGCTGCGCGCGAGCGGTGCCGTAATATCTATATAAAAATATAGATAAATAAATATAACAGGAGAGAGAGAGAGAGAGAGAGAGAGAGAGAGAGAGAGAGAGAGAGAGAGAGAGTTTTATCAGTAATAAATCTTAATTGAAAAATAATTGATTAAAACAAAATAAAATAAAAGTAAAAGAATAAAATTGTTTTTACAATAATGATATTTGATAATTTATTTTCTCTTTTTATCGGATAATTTTACTTTTCATTGTTAACAAAACTTCAAAAAAGAACAAAGTAAGTTTAATAAATGGGTTTACAAATAATAAATTTTAAAATATAAATCAAAATTTTAAATAATAAAAGAAAAAAAAAAAAAAAGCTTACATTGTTTTGCAAATACAATTATTATCAGGGATACATAGGTGTACCTGCAAAACATTCAAAAAACATTCAAGCACTCATTCATTTCATTAAATTTCACATTATTGTCTGGCTTAAGTTTTTTAATAAAAAGAGATTCTGCTATACAAAGATAGTCAAAGTTACCATTTTCAAATAAGATTTTAAAACAACTAGATATTTCAACCGTAGGAGGAGATTTGTGTCCCACTGTGTATTGCTCACATATTTTACTGGGTTTATACATGTGTTACATAATTCAGGTTCTTAAAGGGTTAGTTGTGTATCCCACATAAGGGAAATTACATCCCACTTTTTTTTTGTTGAAATTAAACTGGTGTACGACAAAACTTCTGTTATACTCCGAACAATAATGATTAAGAGTACCAAAATATAAGGACACTAGTCTCGGCTTGTAGTAGCTTCTTCTCTGAAAAAGTTTATTAAAATTTTCTTCTGAAAATAAAGAATTATTCAGAAGAATAGAAAGAACTTGCAAAAATTATGTTAAAATTGACGCTGATTTAAATTTTCTTAAAATAATAATAATAATAATAATAATAATAATAATAATAATAATAATAATAATAATAATAATAATAATAATAATAATAATAATAATAATAATAATAATAATAATTTGTTTTTTTACGTTGATATTTAATCACCGCACAAAAGTGTCTAAAAAATTCGGCTCATAAAATATTAATATTAAAAGTATATAAATATAAATAATAATAGTTTAAATTTTATTTTAAGTTCTTAATTTAGTTGCAAAGCTCTAAATTAGTTATTATATATATATATATATATATATATATATATATATATTTGCTGTTTATTTATATATGTATATATATATATGTTTCTCATTAACTATATATATATATGGGACGTTATAAAACTGGTTGACCCCGTTAATATTAGGTTAGGTTAATTTAGGTTAAGTTTGGTTAGGTTAGGTTAGGCTAGATCTGGATGGCAT
>JABUQX010140001.1:10000-12500 GCA_015478945.1 Trachelipus rathkii
TATTTATTTATTTATTTATTTATTTATTTATTTATTGTTATGTATTGTAATTTATTTATTTATTTTCATTCATTTTTCTTTACTGCCATTGTTTTTTTCATTTTTTGTAAATCAAGCTATCCAAACATGCTTGAAGTAAATTGCTGGATTAAAACTTTTTGATAATACACCCTCTACATCCCTAATTTCTTTATACGTAGAAACATATATATATATATATTTGGCAATATATATATATATATATATATATATATATATATATATATATATATATATATATATATATATATATATATATATATATATATATATATATATATATATATATTTTTTATTTATAAGATTATATTTCAATGTCTACTTCTTAATATTTATATGGAAGATGTCCTTTAATATAAAATAGCCTCACTTAATAAAATAAAACGTTAATATATTAATAAAACATGGAAAAATCTTTATTTACTGAGGTATTGCTCACTATATTTCGCCAGCATTACGCGTGGCCTCTTCAGGTGAGCTTTATAAACTTAAAAAGTCTTCTACGTTGATGAGAGAGGAACTGGAGCTGCTATTATGAAATCCGGGTGGTTGTCAGTTTTTTATTTTTTGCAGGATTTTTTTGTAGAATTTTGTGTTTGTCATGATTAAATTTTGTGCTTCATCTATATTTATTTCACCTGCTATTTTATTGTAATTAGAGCTGTTTTTTATGCAATATGATTCTATAATTTTTCTCTTTTTATTATCTGATGCGTACTCGTAATGCCGGCGAAAGCCTAGTAGTATTTTTCTGTAAATAAGAGATAATATCATGTATTTTTAATGTTTTATATTTCCACATAAATAAATGTGTATATCATAATATGCAGAAGACCTTCTTCAATATTTAAACTATATATATATATATATATATATATATATATATATATATATATATATATATATATATATATATATATATATCTTTACCTACATGTATAGAGAAAGATAAATATATAAATATATATATATATATATATCGATTTATGAAGGACCGATATGTACCAATTCACGGTGTTCAAAAGTGTTCAGGTAATAGGAAGTGGGGAAAATAATAGAAAGGTTTATGTTGCCAACAGTAGAGTACATGTAAGAATGTGCATAGCGGTTATTCTTGGAGTCAGAGCGTTGGACAATGAAAGAATGAAACAGTAGATTGATGAGTCATAATAGCTCTCCTCAGTGGTGGTAAAGGTATGTGATGAGAGAGTTTGGAAGAACAGTGGTGGATGTATTAATAGTGACAGTACAAGGAAAGTGATGCAGTAGCAGGTAAAAGAATGGAGAGAGTCAATGATAGTAGGAGGGGAGGGGAGGGGAGTGGAAGGGAGGGGAGGGAGGAATTAATACTTAAAACGTAAGGTATTCGACTCCACCTTTCCAAAAGGGCAGTGTGAGTGAAACTAACCAAGATATGAAACGCGTACTCCATACAAAGACGAACAACGCCCTCTATACAGATCATACTATAGGAGGAAGGGAATTCTGAAGATAACTCAGAACACCCAACCTCTTAGAAGTTTGTTCAGTGAGAGAAATAATGTGATTCGTCCAATATAGTTGCTAGAAAGGATATACCAATAATAAGAGGGAAAGGCTTTAATTGTTTGAAAGAATTTGACGAGTAGATAGGTGAAGAAACTTAATTTTGGAGGCATTGAAAGCAAACATATTTTCCCTTTATCAATTCGAAATGCGAGAAAGGTCGCAAATCAGTTGATCCAAGCCGTCCCAGTGGCACCGGGCTTTTGATGTTGAGCGTGACACCTTTCAAAATGAAAGGAGTAACAAAAGTTGGAATAATCAGCGTAAGAGCGGATAGATGATGAATAGAGAGAGAGAGAGAGAGAGAGAGAGAGAGAGAGAGAGAGAGAGAGAGAGAGAGAGAGAGAGAGAGAGAGAGAGAGAGAGAGAGAGAGAGAGAGAGAGAGAGAGAGAGAGAGAGAGAGAGAGAGGTCATTCATGGAAAGTAGAAAAAGTGTTGAGCATACGAAAGAATCCTTAGGAACACCATTATTAGTAGACTTAAAGGATGAACGGTGGCCGTCTTTAACTGCTGCTTTAGAGCGACTGGAAAGTAAATCAGTGAGAAGGTTAGAGTCAAAAGAATGGTTACCAAAAGTGGCACATTTGGAAATTAAAGATTTGTGTCAGGTGCTAGTGCCACAGCAAAAGATTTACCGAAACTATACTGAAAATCAGGGATACTCTAAAATTAGATGAATTAATTATTTTCTCCAAATCTTGTCGTTATGTTGCTGTGCTAAGATATTAGAAGATGGAAAGAGGATGAAGCAAATTTAGAGTTAACTTTTTCATTTTTTCAAAATGTTAGAAAGAAAGTGAGGAAAAAGAAGTCGAAAGATACATTTCAACGGAGGAAAGAGTTTTTACTCTCACTGAGATAAAAATTCACACGATTCCGGATGAAATATAAGTTCCAAGAGTTTCTGGAGTTTAA
>JABUQX010140001.1:17500-24282 GCA_015478945.1 Trachelipus rathkii
TAAGAAATGCTTACCCAGTTTTAGCACGAATTTCATGCATAAACGATCGCGATTTCGTGCTAGGCTTACTTTTGTTTACAAACATTTGGAATCAGCTGTTGTGATGGACCACGTGGTTTTGGAATAAACAGAAATAAAAAAATAACAAATGGTTTATATTACAAATAATTGATCAACTATTGTGATGGAGTTTATCGATTTGGAAGAAATTAGATTTAAAGCTAATTTTATTGAATGAAACATTCATCAATTCAAACGGACCTACCACGCCGCCATCTTGTTTGTTTACATTTTTTCGTAAGAACGTGTAAATTCGGCAAGAACGGGAAATAGCAACCTTACAGAATTAAGGAAATTCCTTACGTTTGGTGAGCATTTTTCACGATTTTGCGCTATGTTTGACAAAAACGAACGCAAACTCGAGCATTTCTTACGTTTCGTAAGCACAAACGCAAAAACGAAAACGGCTTAAATAAGATGAAGCATGGATTCAAACCTGGTAGAGAAGTACAACAGATCTCTTCAGCCTGAAGATGTTAATAGAAAAAATCGGGAGTAGGCAAGGAAAATGTATGCATCATTCATCATAAACTTGGAGAAGGCTTCCAATACTGTTTCAAGCAAAAAGCTGTGGGAAACCCTCAGTGAGCTATACTCTGGAGTAGACTACAAGTTGTTCCAAGTCATCAAAATATGTAAATATGAAAGTGCGGTTAGAACAGCTCATGGTATGAGTGACAAGCAAGGAGGGTGCTATCACCGCTACTTTTTAAAAGTTTTTGTTATATACATGGATAAATGCATAAAGAAAGTACATATGAGAGAGGAACTGGGAATGGTGCTAGCATATGCGGATGACATACCCATGGTAACGAGAGAGAGAGAGAGAGAGAGAGAGAGAGAGAGAGAGAGAGAGAGAGAGAGAGAGAGAGAGAGAAGCTCTGTAAACAGTGTTAGAAAGGTGGGGATATATATATATATATATTACAAGAGCTGGAAATGAAAATAAACAAGGAAATTAGAGAAGGTGATGAAAGTGGGGAGAGGACGGGAGCAAGTTGAATTTGCTAAGGATGGCACAAGATTAAGAGAGGTGGAAATTTTTAGCTATCTGGGTGCTGAGGTGAGCTCGGATGGAGACATGGCAGATGAGATGGAGAACAAGATAAGTATATTTTCGAGAGGAATAGGACAGCTATACCCACTTATGAAGAGCTGACAATCCCCTTTAGAAAAATAAAAACACTATGCTAAAAACACTATACTAAGACTGACATTGAAATATGAAGCTGAGGCATAGACGTTGACTACAAGAACAAGGAGTAGGGTGGAAGCAGCAAAGATGAGAGTTCTCAGACTGATTAGAAAAATCAAGTTGGAACGTTTGAGAAGTATCGACATTAGAACTGAGTTGAGAGTGTAGCCTGTCGCAGCCATCATCTAGAGGCAGCAATTAACATGGTATTGACAAATTCGCAGAATAGAAGGTGGATGATACCCTGCGAGGCTATGCAAATAAAGGCAGAAGGGTAGAAGAGGAGTGGAAAATCGCAGAAAGAGATGGATTGTGCTCCCGCAGTGGCAGCAACAGGACTCATACTGCAGGAAGCGGAAGAGCAGGGACTCCTTCAAAATAGGGAGATGTGGAGGGACCTCATAAACAAAGACAGTGCAGTGGCCTAACCTCTGAGCTCGGTGAGGTGAGTATATATATATATATATATATATATATATATATATATATATATATATATATATATATATATATATATATATATATATATATATATATATATATTTATATATATATATATATATATATATATATATATATATATATATATATATATATATATATATATATATATATAATATATATATATATATATATATATATATATATATATATATATATATATATATATATATATATATATATATATATATATATATATATATATATATAAATATAATACCTATATATATTTTTTTTTTTAGATGTATATATATATATATATATGTATATATGTATATATATATATATAATATATATATATATATATATATATATATACATATATATATATATATATATATATATATATATATATATATATATATATATATATATATATATATATATATATATATATATATATATATATATATATATATATATATATATATATATATATATATATTCATTCACTCAAGGCTGATTGATAAGTTAATTCATTAAAATTTCAATAATATATTCTTGTCATTCAAAATGGAGCACTTGTGCATGCCTCATTACTACATATTAAATGATATATCGTTTAACAGTTTTAGACATCCGCAGAGTGGATGCGGACGTTTGTGTGGTATATATAATTACATTGTAGGTAACCATACAAAATATAATAAACACACATATTATATATATATATATATATATATATATATATATATATATATATATATATATATATATATATATATATATATATATATATATATATATATATATATATATATATATATATATATATATTGGAATTTCGTCAGGAATTTATTATTTAAATCAGGTTCCTGTTCCGGACGGAAGGTTCATAGTCAGGGAATTATACAAAACCGAGCGAAACCGGAATATTTTTCCCGTTCGGAAAAATAACTTAAATTTGAGTTTCATATATTTAAACATTCTTTATCAATTTTATTTTTTTTTTTTTAAGACGACTAGTGGGTAGTATGACATTAAAATCACGTTAACACACTTGTTTGACTGAAATTTTTTTGTGAATCTCTGGTATCTTAAAAATCCTTTGCAAATTCACAAATCATTCTTGAAGCTCTACAATGTACTATTTCAACATGTAAAAGACCTTTCTTAGGTTTGGGGACTAATCTTTGACACAGCATTTTGTAACACACTAGCATGAATATCTAAAACTTGATCATTATCTCTTTATTCGTATAAATAATTATGGTTTATGATTCATTTTGCAATCACTATTTTTAACTTTTTTTATTTCTATCACTAATTATAACTTATCAACATTGTTCTCACATTTTCAAATTCCTACTAATAAATAAACCACACCGAATTCCATTTCATTTATCAACAAATTCCAGATATTTCCCATTCGTGTTAAAATCCTGTTTGGGTTATGCTAATGTGAGGCACTTTAATTTTGTAATTTGTTTGCCACTTATTAGCCCAACCAAGATGTTGTCCAAGTCATGCAGAACTTTAATTCAACCCTCAAGTTTGCCAACAGTGGTAGCAATTAGTAATACATTGTATTACTATTCAGCGGTAGCAACTTAGAAACCTTAACCTTTATATATATATATATATATATATATATATATATATATATATATATAAATAAATATATATATATATATATATATATATATATATATATATATATATATATATATATATATATATATATATTAGTGATGCAGGTAACATCCGCATCCGCATCCGCATCCGCGGAGCATCCGCACATTATTAAAGATCCGCATCCGCATCCGCATCCGCGCTTTGCCCTGCGGATGTTGCGCGGATGTTTATTGTCGAGATTTGATAAAGAATTTTATAATAAAAATACTTAAGATGAATCTGAAAAATAAAATAAAAATGTAAATGAGTTGAAGGCAATTCAAAAACGGCTTGATATTTCATATCTTAATGTTATCAAAGACATTTCAACTCGCTGGAATAGTACACTTCATATGATGGAAAGAAGTATTGCTCAAAGAACTTCTTGCTTTGTACGCCAGTTCGTATTCCAAAGTTAACAATCTTATTAATTTGGAAAATGACATCATATCACACTGCATTAAGCTATTGAAACCATTTGAAGAAACTACCAAAAAAATCAGCATCTCTTGGCTTCTGCACTCTTATATTAATACCATTAATCTCAACTAAGGAAGCATTTTTGAACCAACTTCAAAATGAAAATGATGACGATTTAAAAGAATGAAAGATGTAATTAAACTGAGGTAGAAAAGCGCTTTGGTTCGGAATTTAGCCCAGCCTTCATACTATACCTTGCCAGATTCCAATTATAAAGCAAGTTTTTGTAACGATATTGGGAACAAGTTAAATCGTTATTTGTGTTGCAGTTGAAAAACTTCAATCCGAACAGTCTATTAATTCGCCACCCATTAAAAGGAAAAAAACAAAATCTACAAAACCAACACCTTCTACAAGTAAATCAATAACAGATTCACTGGAAGAATTTCTACAGTCCAGTAGTGATAAAGAAACACACACATTACCAAGATGTAGTACAAATGATTGAAAACTATCATCAAGAAAAACGACTATCAAATGATGATCCTATCAGTTGGTGGAAAGTTAAGCAAAATGTTTAACCACCCTTGAGTAAACTTGCAAGGAAAACTTCAACCCGAACAGTCTGGTAGCCCTCCATTAAAGAAGAAAAAAATGAAATATACAGAACCAACACCTTCTACAAGTAAATCAATAACAGATTCACTGGAAGAATTTCTACAGTCTAGATGAAGAAACACATGCATTATCAAAAGATGCAGTGCAAATGATTGAAAACTATCACCAAGAAAAACTGACGATCCTATGAGTTGGTGGAGTGTTAATTAAGCAAAGAAAAATGCAAATGTTTACCCACTCTTAAGTAAACTTGCAAAGAAATACCGGCCTGTCCTCCAACTAGTGTTCCAAGTGAGAGAGTATTTAGCAATGCTGAGCTAATATATGATGAAAAGAGAAACAGACTCTCAGCAGAAAAGGCAGAAAAGGCAGAAAAAATTGATGTCTCTCAAGCACAACCTTCCCATATTTGAATTTCAATACTAGTGCAAAAAGTATATAATCCATGTAAAATCTCTTTCATTAAGGTCGGAGGTTAGGGAAAGAGGTTGATGGGGTCCATTTGAGTTGGGTCCCCGTCCCGCACCCTGGTAGCTTGTTCTTAATGAAGTTGCCAGATACATTGGTAACTATATATATATATATATATATATATATATATATATATATATATATATATATATATATATATATATATATATATATATATATATATATATATAATAAACATCCGCATCCGCATCCGCGGATGTTAAAATCAAACATCCGCATCCGCATCCGCATCCGCGGATGCGAAAAAAATGACATCTGCAGCATCACTAATATATATATATATATATATATATATATATATATATATATATATATATATATATATATATATATATATATATATATATATATATATATATATATATATATATATATATATATATATATATATATATATATATATATATATATATATATATATATATATATATATATATATATATATCTGCGATTGATTTGTTCCTAGGGAACCTCAATTTATAGATGAAAAGGAAGACAAACACCGAAGATAGTGCCATAGTATATTCAGAACGTTTCGCGCTAAAGCTAAGCGCATCATCAGCTATAAGTAAATAATAAAATATAAATGAACAATGTCAATAATATTTACGATTATATAAAATATATAAAATATATAGAAAACTAGAATTATATAAAAATTACAAAGATTACAAAAAATTACAGGAAATTACAAAAAAATTACAAAAAATTACAAAAAATTAAATCTATTATTAACCTCGTTTTACTAACCTTATACATACTGGATGAACCATAAGAATGAAAGAACAAGATTAAATCCAAACTATTTATACCTAAATTATACATAAATTGGTTGGTTTTTTGAAACTTACTATACTTAAAAATCAATATTTATAACAGTATAATAAAATGAAAGTTATAAAAGACATATAATGAAAATTATTACAATTAAAATAAATTAAGTTTGATTGAAGATAAATCAGAGTTGAGTTCGGGCTCCAATTCATGAATGTAGAGGCTCTCCAAGATTTTTCTGTCGCGAGTATCAGTGATGGAGGCAAGAATCGAGAAGTCGTTGGTAGTGATGGGATGATCTTTTTCGTGGCTATGGCTACGTATGGATGAAAATTCAGGTGAGGATAGAGGAAGATTGGTACGGAAAGAAAAACCCTTGTGTTTGGCAATCCTGATGCAAAGTTGTAGGCCTGTTTGACCTACATAGCGGGCATTACAGCCAGCACACTTATACAAGTAGACTATCGAGGAGTGCAACTCTTTAGGGATTAAATCTTTGGACCTGAAAAAGTTACTAATTTTGAAGTTATTAGTAGGAATAAAAATAAAGGTGGCAAATGGGAAGTGTCTCGTTAATATAGGTCTGAGGGTTCTAATAAGGGTGTCGGTGAATCGACCTGTGTAAGGAATCTTGAGGTAAATTTTCTGTTTAGGGACATCAAAAGTGGGAGTAGGTGGTCTAAAATGGTTCTCAAGGAAGTTAAATATGATTTTATCAACAAGGTATGAAGGAAAGAGATTAAAATTAGCGAAGCTCCTTAAATATTGGAGTTCTGAATGAAAAGAAATCCAGGAGGAACATACCTTAAAGGCCCGGTTTATTCTGCCTGTAAAGCCGGACAATTTAAATTTATCTGGAAGAAAGCTGAAGAAGTGAGTGCCTAATTGGGTGGAGGTCGGCTTGCGGTAAATCTGTGTAGAAATTGAGGTTCCCTAGGAACAAATCAATCGCAGATATTTTAAGAACCAGATATAATGAAGACGTACTTCATCGTTATAGAAGATTGGAGTCCCTCTCAAAGAGATGTGCCAAAACTGATGCAGACCTCGTTTTTCTTACCGTTTGTATTTCTTACAATTATGTTCCTAATTTCATGAAATTTAAATT
>JABUQX010140002.1:0-5000 GCA_015478945.1 Trachelipus rathkii
GTTTGTATTGTTATCATGTTTGGTGTTAACCGTTTTCGCATTTATCATTAGGCAGCAATTCGTGCGCCACTTCATATATATATATATATATATATATATATATATATATATATATATAATATAACTATATATTAATATATATTTTTATTTGAATACATATATATATATATATATATATATATATATATATATATATATATACAAATTTTTATATATACAGACAAAAAAAAATATATAATATAAGATATATATATAGATATACATTTATATATATATATGTATATATATATATATATATATATATATATATATATGGCAATTTCTTAGATAAGCAGGCAATAAAAAGTACTTGAACGTAAAACGTACTAAAATGTTGCTAGGATGTATAAATTGTTCCAAAATATTTATATAAAAATATAGTGAAGCAAAATTATTTTAAAAATATGTTCCTTTTATAAAAGATTATAAAATAAGGAAAAGCCTCACTCTATACATAGCTTATCATTCAATATTTTAAGATTACCAATGTTATTTAATTAATTTCTAGTGACGTAAGAATTATTGCTGCTGTTAAATGTTTATTATTATTATTTAGTATTATTATTATTATTATTATTATTATTATTATTATTATTATTATTATTATTATTATTATTATTATTAATTATTATTATTGTTTATTATTATGGTGAAACTAAAGAAGTTACCCGCATGATATCTCTAAAATAAGTTAAAACAAGAAAACTGATAACATATATGGAATCGGAAATTTGTATGGAAAATGAAAAAAAAATTACTTTATTTTTATTTTTTATATCTCAAAGCCGATAGGTGCAAGAAAACTAATAACATATTTAGAATCAGCGCATGAAATATGTATGAAAAAAAGTTTTTTATTTTTAGTAAAAAAGTCCCCAGGGTAAACCGCAAAGATGGCAAGAGTCGGGGTCTCTCGGCCTCCTGGGGGACGACAGGGTACGGATGACCTCAGGAAGGGTCTCCGGAACCCCCGCACTTTGGTATTTGGGTGTCGCGGGGTTCCTCCGCCCCTCCCTACGGGGTATGGAAACGTCCCCCTCTGTCCCACCGTCGGCTCGAGCCCCCTAAAAAATATTTATACGCTGATTCCATATATGTTTTTAGTTTTCTTCTACCTATCGTAGTTTTGGAGATATAAAAAAAAAATAAATTTTTTTTTTCTACAAATTTCATACGCTGATTCCATATATGTTATCAGTTTTCTTGTACCTATCTTAGTTTTCGAGATATCATGCGGGTAACTTCTTTAGTTTGGCCATTATTATTATTATTATTATTATTATTATTATTATTATTATTATTATTATTATTATTATTATTATTATTATTATTATTATTATTATTATTATTATTATTATTGTACTAAATATTTGTAATAAATTCATATATTTGAAAGAATTTTCCTTTCTTAAAATCAGTGAAGCAAAATAATTTATAAATCAAATTAGAACGCAAAAGCAAAATAATAGCCTCACACTATTCTTAGCTTAACTCAACAAATTGTACTGCAAAGGTGTCAGAAATTCTAAAAAAAGTACGAAAATTATCATTGCCACTTATCCTAGGATTAATACCTATATATATATATATATATGTAGTAATAATATATATATATATATATATATATATATATATATATATATATATATATATATATATATATATATATATATATATATATATATTTATATATATATATATATAATATAATAATATATATATATATATATATATATATATATATATGTATTTATATATATATAATAATATATATATAATAATAATATAATAATAATAATAATAATATGTAATAATAATAATAATAATATATAATATATAATAATATATATATATATGTAATAATAATAATAATAATAATAATAATATATATATATAATATATATATATATATATAAACCAAACAGGGATATTACCACATCACATATCGCAAAAACTAAGATGGATTCAGAAGGCTGATGAAGCATATAGCTGGAATCCGGCGTATGAAATTGTACGGAAAATGAAAAAGTATATATTTTTTTTTTTTAAATTTTTTTTGTATCTCTCAAAACTATAGCTACAAGAAAACTAATAACATAAATGGAATCAGCGTGTGAAATTTGTATGATAAAAAAGGGGAAAAAAAAATTTTTATACTAATAACTCTATATTTGGAATTAGCATATGAATTTTTAATGGGCTCGAGCCGACGGTGGGACAGAGGAGGGGACGAAGTCCGCCAGGAGGCCAGAAGACCCGACTCTTTGCATCTTTGCGGTTTACCCTGGGAGTATTCTTTTAGTTAAAAAAAAAAAAAAAACAATTTTTTCAATTTTTTTATCACAAATTTAAAAAAAATCAAAAAAAAAATTTATTAGTTTTCTTGTACCTATCTTAGTTTTGGAGATATATAAAAAAAAAAATGTTAAAAATTTTTTATTTCATACAAATTTCATATATGATAACATATATAATATAAAATTTTCATACTTGTACCTATCTTAGTTTTTGAGATATGATGCGGGTAACTTCTTTAGTTTCTTATATATATGTAGTAACTATATATATATATATATATATACTATATATATATATATATATATATATATATATATATATATACTGCTATATATATATATATATATATATATATATATATATATATATATATATTTCAAAGTGGAAGGTTGCGCTCGCGTTTGCTCTGATGTGTGTTTGTGTTTTGTTTTTAATTTTTGCTATTAAAGTGTCGTTTTAATTTTGCTTTAAGTGATCAGTATTTTAATGTCATATTGTCTAGAGGTTCTAATTATTTATAAATTACTCACGAATTAGGGCTTTTTAAGAAGACTTAGATGGAATGAAACATAACCTAATCTTTCGAACATGCCTTTTTAACTTTTTAAGCTTACCTTTTAACACTAAGTTTACGTATTTCATTTATTCATTAATGCAGCTTTTAGCTTTTTCTAATTAATATTAATATTAATATTTTTATTACACGATCTGTAATGTCAATAGTAGTACGTGTGTGTGTGTGTGTGTGTGCTGTGCATGAGTGTGTGTGTGTGTGTGTGTGTGTTTGTTTGTTAGTTTGTTTGCACACGTTAGAGGGTTCTTTGGGTGGGCTGTGTATGGTCGATTGTGTGTGTTTTGTTTGTGAGGCTGTCTGTTTGAATGACTGGACAGAGAAGATGTAGAGGTGGGCGTAGGCTGGGGTTCTCTATTGACTTTGCTAACGTTCGTGGCCTCAAAGCTAACCATGAATCTGTGGAATATCACCTCGCTAACTCTCTACCTAACGTTTTATTACTGTCTGAGACCCAGCTAGCCAGGGATTCTTTTTCAAATAAACTTAATATCTCCAACTATAACCTTTTCTATAATTTCAGACTAAATGGTGGAGTCTGTGCCTATATAAACATTAACACTCCTGTAACACGTCTTGAGAATCTTGAATCTCCTAACTTCTAACTGTTCTGTGAAACCAGTCTTTCTCCACTACTTCTACCATTATCTTGTGCTTCTGCTACTGCTCTCCTAATGGAACAGATTATCACGTCCTTTTTGAATGTCTTACTACTTCTGATGAGCGTTACTTAATCCCATCCAAATGCTGAGATCATCTATTTAGGTGATTTCAACGTTCATCACACTGAGTGGTTGGGCTCCTCTCATACTGATGCAGGAGGGGAGGAGGCCAAAACATTCAGTATTCTCAACGATCTGGAACAGTTAATTAAAGAACCTACACACATACCAGATCGTCCTAACCAATTCTTGAACACGCTTGATTTATGTTTCACCACTACTCCTTCTCGATATAAATACACCATTTTCCCTCCTATCGGTAACTCTGACCACAATCTTGTAGCTCTTAATTTTAAAACTTTTTCTCCAGCAGCTCCACCATGCCCCAAACGTATTTTATGGCACTTTAATCGGGCTAATTGGGGGAGCGTTGCGTCGTTTCTTTGCCAACTATGGCAGGTGAATCTTACTTTGACTCAGGAGGTGCTGGTCCCACCCGCTGAAAAAGAGTGAGAACCGTAATCGTTGAGGGTATGAGCGGGTTCATTCCATCTTCAACTAAATCTTTTTCTCCACAAAATCCATGGTTCGATGGAGAATGTTCTCGCTCCATTCAGGAGAGAGACATTGCCTATCGGGCATGGAAAAACTCTCGTTCTCCTATCACTCTTACTAATTTCCATTCTGCTCGGAATCGTTGCAGAGCTATTATTCGACAGGCTAAGCGCGCTTTCACTAAAAGAAAGTGCGACAACCTACTTGGCTCTCCTACTGATAAAAATTTCTGGCCTCTTGCCAAAAACATCTCCAATAACTTTTGTAAATCTGCCTTTCCTCCACTTATTCGCTCTGACGGTTCTGCTAACTCTCCTACTGAAAAGGCTAATCTCTTCGGCCTCCTTTTTCATCTAATTCTACCCTGGACGATTCCGGCATCCCTCCTCCTACTTCTTCTCCTCTCAGGTTTCCTGTGCCTCTTCCCGTGATTGCGCCTGATCGGGTGCATGGAATTCTGAGATCTATGAACGTCAGGAAGGCTAGTGGCCCGGATGGCATTCCTCCCCGTGTTCTGAGGGAGTGTGCTTCCGAGCTGGCCCCTGTCCTCGATCAACTCTACTCTCAATGCCTTAATAGCAGCACATTTCCTGTTGCTGGAAGCCAGCATATCATTAATAATCCCGAAAAAGGGCGGCCTCTGATCCTTAACTATCGTCTTATGGCTCTCACTTGTATTCTATCTAAGATCTTTGGAACCCTTAACTCTCATTTGCTGGATCATCTTTAATCATGTTTCATTTTTTGAGAACATCAGTATGGCTTTCGATGCTCGAGGTCAACTGTTTATGGTCTTCTGCCCTTAGGGACTATGGGGAGTCTTGGGTGGTGGCACTCGATATATCAAAGGCTTTGGGTTTCCTCCTTCTCTTTGC
>JABUQX010140003.1:0-17810 GCA_015478945.1 Trachelipus rathkii
TATTATTATTATTATTATTATTATTATTATTATTATTATTATTATTATTATTATTATTATTATTATCATTATCATTATCATTATCATTATCATTATCATTATCATTATTACTATTACTATTACTATTACTATTACTATTACTATTACTATTATTATTATTATTATTATTATTATTATTATTATTATTATTATTATTATTATTATTATTATTATTATTATTATTATTATTATTATTATTATTATTATTATTATTATATTATTATTATTATTATTCTTATGTGACGGGAGCTCGTATCGTGTAGACATCTTTCAGATTAGCTCCGCTTGATAAGCCATAATAATCTGTTATATTGGTATCGACCTCTACATTAGTGCTTAAGGTTTTTTTTATTATTATTAGAGTTTTTCTCTCTCAATATTAGGTTTACGACAACTGTTTGTATATGTTATGATAGAACCTATGATAATGACTTTGATAGGTTCTATGATGTTGAAAATGAATTTAAGTTAGGTGATTTGATCAACCGAGTGAAAAAAATTTGTGTGAATAGGGTATTACTAAAATGTTCATCGTGAAAGGTGTTTTTTGACCATTAACTTATTCATGTCCTAATCCACATCTAATATTTCTGCCCTACTCTACAGGACGCATTAAACTCTTCAACATAGATCAATATCTCTCGCTATTAACCAGTATTACATTACTTCCTCATGTTTAATAAAGTCCATTGGTTATTATTATCTGACATTTTACACTACAAACACCAGTAAGTACACATAAATTGATGAAAAAGACAAGGTCCACAAGGATTATCTAATCCCAAGTTGTTCCAACAGTTCAGTTTATTCACAAAAAATATCACATAGAAGAACTTCATGTTGCAGTCGGAATATTGACAACCGTAATGAAAATGCAATCGAAAGAGGGTGTCTTTGCGAAATCAAAGATGTAAGTCATCTAAACATGATTTTACGTGAATAGATAAAAGTTTTCTACTTTCTCTTAATTTTTTATTGATAATTGATTGATGAAAATTAATGAATTTATAAATTTTATTCTTATTTTAAAACTTCTATTTGACTTTTGGAGCACCCTATCTATCTATCTATCTATCTATCTATCTATCTATCTATCTATCTATCTATCTATCTATCTATCTATCTATCTATCTATCTATCTATCTATCTATCTATCTATCTATCTATCTATCTATCTATCTATCTATCTATCTATCTATATATATATATATATATATATATATATATATATATATATATATATATATATATATATATATATATATATATATATATATATATATATATATATATATATATATATATATATATATATATATATATATATATATCAATAAGTGTTTACGTGCCTAGTCTCAAAATAACATTTCGTTTATAAATCTACTTAGATTTTGTTTAATAATTATATCCTCTCTTCCAAACCATTAATTTGGTATTCATAAACAAGAAAATCTTTTGATATCGTCGCTAGAAGACGACTTCTTTTCAACTTAATTAAATAGGCTTTGAAAGTTACCTCTTCAAAAGCCATTGACAATCGACGCGCAAAACGGGCGACGTTCGTTGCGTTTCCGAGTCGCCTGAAATGCGAGTTAGAGAGTCTTCTCATTAGTTGGCTAAATGGAATCAATTTTATCAATCAAAGTCAATTAATAATTTGCTTAGATTCATTTTAATTAAGGTTTAATCTCTTCTTTATTTGTCACATGTACGTAAGAAAGTGTACATAAAGATAACTACATACACGCACATATTTCTATTCAATGAATAAAACTTACATGTTTATTAAATCTAACTTTCAAAACCGTTCAAAATATGTTTTTAGTTTCTACATAATAATATATATGCATATAAGCAACTTGCTTTTCCCTTTGATCTTGGACTTGTTATATAATTATAGCGACTGGGCACTCATGAATTTCACGGTGTCAACTTTTTGATGCCTTTTCCTCCAGTGCCAGTCCACCATTGCTTTTCTCTAGTGCCAGTGCTTTCCTCCAGTGCCAATGATTGCTTTTCACTTTAATTGAAAGGACAAATTTCAACATCAAAGAAGCAATTTGAGCTCTTAAATTGTTTTTTTTTTCTTTCTTCAAATAATAAAAAATATTTTCTTGTTTTTCTCTTTCTTAATTTGCACCAATTTTTCTTGAATGATTTTTCTTGAGAATTTTTTTCTTTTTATTCTCCTAATATTCTCTAATCACTATAAATTTTGTTATTATTATTATTATTATTATTATTATTATTATTATTATTATTATTATTATTATTATTATTATTATTATTATTATTATTATTATTATTATTATTATTATTATTATTATTATTATTATTATTATTATTATTATTATCATTATCATTATTATTATTATTTTAATATTTATTATTATTATTATTATTATTATTATTATTATTATTATTATTATTATTATTATTATTATTATTATTATTATTATTATTATTATTAGTTATTGTTATTGTTGTTATTATTATTATTATTATTATTATTATTATTATTATTATTATTATTATTATTATTATTATTATTATTAATTAATAATTATTATTATTATTATTATTATTATTATTATTATTATTATTATTATTATTATTATTATTATTATTATTATTATTATTGTTATTGTTATTATTGTTATTATTGTTATTATTGTTACTTGTTGACCCATTGTCATTCAGAATGTGATTATGTGTATTTTGTATTTAAGATTGAATAGTCTTGTGACGTTTTTTACATTTAGTGAAGTTGTTATTATTGTTATTGTTCATTCCATTCCATTCCATTCCATTCCATTCCATTCCATTCCATTCCATTCCATTCCATTCCATTCCATTCCATTCCATTCCATTCCATTCCATTCCATTCCATTCCATTCCATTCCATTCCATTCCATTCCATTCCATTCCATTCCATTCCATTCCATTCCATTCCATTCCATTCCTTCCTATTCCATTCCATTCCATTCCATTCCATTCCATTCCATTTTCCATTCCATTCCATTCCATTCCATTCCATTCCATTCCATTCCATTCCATTCCATTCCATTCCATTCCATTATTCCATTCCATTCCATTCCATTCCATTCCATTCCATTCCATTCTTGCATTCCATTCCATTCCATTCCATTCCATTCCATTATTCCATTATTCCATTCCATTGTCATTCCATTGTCATTTAAATCCATTCCATCCATTCCATCCATTCATTCCATTGTCCATTCATCGTTGTCATTTATCCATTTATCCATTATTATTATTATTCCATTATTATTATTATTATTCCATTATTATTATTATTCCATTCCATTATTCCATTATTCCATTATTTTACTTTCCATTTGTTTTCTTGTTTGTTTGTTTATTCATTCCATTGTTATTATTATTATTATTATTATTATTATTATTATTATTATTATTATTATTATTATTCCATTATTATTATTATTATTATTATTATTATTATTATTATTATTATTATTATTATTGTTATTATTATTGTTATTATTATTATTATTATTATTATTGTTATTGTTATTATTGTTTTTGTTATTGTTTTATTCCATTCCATTCCATTCCATTCCATTATTCCATTCCATTCCATTCCATTATTATTCCATTCCATTATTCCGTTTCCATGTTGATGCTTTAATAAAATTTTCCATTATTCCATTATTCCATTATTATCATTGTCATTGTCATTGTCCATTATCCATTATCCATTCCATTCATTCCATCCATTATTCCATTGTCATTGTCCATTTATCCATCCATTGTCCATTGTCCATTATCCATTCCATTCATTCATTATTATTCCATTTTTTATTCCGTTCCATTATTCTAACTTATCCATTATCCATTATCCATTATCCATTAGGCATTAACCATTATACGATTATTATTCCTTCTTATTGTTCCAATATTCCATTATTATTATTATTAATAATCTTGCAACATTTTTATTCCATTATTCCATTATTGTTATTATTATTATTATTATTATTATTATTATTATTATTATTATTATTATTATTATTATTATTATTATTATTATTATTATTATTATTATTATTATGCGAAGGGACCTGGTATCGTGTAGACATCTTTCATAATTAGCTCCGCTTGATAAGCTATAATAGTCTGTTATATTGGTATCGACCTCTACATTAGTGCTCAAGATTTTTTTTTATTATTATTAGAGTTTTTCTCTCTCAATATTAGGTTTACAACAACTGTTTATATATGTTATAATAGAACCTATGATAATGACTTTGATAGGTTCTGCGATGTTGAAAATGAATTTAAGTTAGGTGATTTGATCAACCGAGAGTTAAAAAAATTTGTTTGAATAGGGTATTATTAAAATGTTAATCGTGAAAGGTGTCTTTTGACCATTAACTTATTCATGTCCTAATCCACATCTAATATTTCTGCCCTACTCTACGGGACGCATTAAACTCTTCAACATAGATCAATATCTCTCGCTATTAACCAGTATTGCATTACTTTCTCATGTTTAATAAAGTAAAGTCCATTGGTTATTATCTGACATTTTACACCACAAACACCAGTAATTACACATAATTTGATGAAAAAGACAAGGTCCACAAGGATTATCTAATCCCAAGCAGATCCAACAGTTCAGTTTATTCACATAAAAATATCACGTACAGAAGAAATTCACGTTTGCAGTCGGAATGTTGACAACCGTTATGGAAATGCAATCGAAAGAGGGTGTCTTTGCGAAATCAAAGATGGAAGTCATCTGAACATAATTTTACATGAATAGATAAAAGTTTTCTACGTTCTCTTAATTAATTCCCTATTGATAAATAGTTAATTGATGAAAATTAATGAATTTATTCCTCAAAAAGTTATTAAAAACAATTTATTCTCTGTTATCTATCTATCTATCTATCTATCTATCTATCTATCTATCTATCTATCTATCTATCTATCTATCTATCTATCTATCTATCTATCTATCTATCTACCCTATTTATATATATCTATCTATCCTCTATCTCTCTATCCTCTGTACCTATATATATATATATATATATATATATATATATACTATATATTATATATATATATATATATCTACTATATATATATATATATATATATATATATATATATATATATATATATATATATATATATATATATATATATATATATATATGTATCTAAGTGTCTATTCTCAAAATAACATTTCGTTTATAAATCTATTTAGATTTTGTTTAATAATTATATCCTCTCTTCCAAACCATTAATTTGGTATTCATAAACAAGAAAATCTTTTGATATCGTCGCTAGGAAGGCGACTTCTTTTCAACTTAATTAAATAGGCTTTTAAAGTTACCTCTTCAAAAGCCATTGACAATCGACGCGCAAAACGGGCGACGTTCGTTGCGTTTCCGAGTCGCCTGAAATGCGAATTAGAGAGTCTTCTCATTAGTTGGCTAAATGGAATCAATTTTATCAATCAAAGTCAATTAATAATTTGCTTAGATTCATTTTAATTAAGGTTTAATCTCTTCTTTATTTGTCACATGTACGTAAGAAAGTGTACATAAAGATAACTACATACACACACATATTTCTATTCAATAAATAAAACTTACATGTTTATTAAATCTAACTTTCAAAACCGTTTAAAATATGTTTTCAGTTTCTACATAATAATATATATGCATATAAGCAACTTGCTTTTCCCTTTGATCTTGGAGTTGTTATATAATTATATCGACTGGGCACTCATGAATTTCACGGTGTCAACTTTTTGATGCCTTTTCCTCCAGTGCCAGTCCACCATTGCTTTTCTCTAGTGCCAGTGCTTTCCTCCAGTGCCAATGATTGCTTTTCACTTTAATTGAAAGGACAAATTTCAACATCAAAGAAGCAATTTGAGCTCTTAAATTGTTTTTTTTTTCTTTCTTCAAATAATAAAAAATATTTTCTTGTTTTTCTCTTTCTTAATTTGCACCAATTTTTCTTGAATGATTTTTCTTGAGAATTTTTTTCTTTTTATTCTCCTAATATTCTCTAATCACTATAAATTTTGTTATATTTAGTATTATTATTGTTAGGATTGTTGTATTATTGTATTGTGTGTATTATTATTGTGTGTGTGTGTGTGTGTGTATTATTATTAATTAAAATTGTATCATTGTGTGTGTGTGTGTGTGTGTGTGTGTGTGTGTTATTATTGTGTGTGTGTGTTATTATTGTTATTATTTGTGTGTGTTATTATTTATTATTATTATTATTATTATTATTATTATTATTATTATTATTATTATTATTATTATTATTATTATTTTTAATTAAAAATTAATAATATTTTGACACTTCACGTGACCTATTTATTTCCAGATTTTGCCTTATTAAAAGAAATAAAATGTTTAGAGAGTTATTAAGGTACAGATATTCCATTTTTTGTATTTTAAACAGTTTATTCATTTATTATTAGTTGATTGGTGATTGTTGTTGTTGTTGGTATTGGTTGTTGGGGGTGTTGGTATTGTTGTTATTGTTATTGTTGGTGATTGTTATTGTTGTTGTTGCTATTGTTGTTGATGCTGTTGTGGGTATGTATATAAGTATGTAATATGTATTCGAGCGCATGTGTGTGTATGTATGTATGAGTATGTGCTGTATATATATGATGTATGTGTGTGCGTATGTGGCAACAATAATATGTAATAACAGCAACAGCCAATAACAATATGTATCAATAATAATATTATCAATAACATCAGCTTCAACCAGCAATAATAATAATAATATGTATCATAGGAACGTAATAATACAGCAATGTATGTGTGTAATAATGTAACAACCCTTCAGCAATATGCTAATATGTATGTATGTAGCCAACAATATTAATATGTATATGTATGTACTCAAGCCTTCAACTCGCTGTAACAACAATATCCTTCTATGCTCTGTAATAGCCAACTGTGTATGTATATATATATGTCTTCTTCTAATAATAGCCAGCAACCATATTTAAAAGATATTCAACAACAATAATAATATGTAATAGCAACTTGTCCTGCCTCTCTCTCTCTCTCCTGCTCTCTCTCTATATATATATATATTTTAAAATATATATATATATATATATATATATATATATATATATATATATATTTCTATTTTTTATATATTATATATATATATATATATATATATATGTCTTTCATATATATATATATATAATAATATATATATATATATATATGATGATGATTGTTGTTGATTGTTATGACTACATGGAGTTTACATTTATTTTATATTAAATCCAGGTATTATTGCATCATTAATACGTTTTAGTATTTGTTCATTTTCTATTAATAATAAAATATAATTAATGAAAAGGAGATTAATCATTCATTTCTTAAGTATTAAGGTAACAAAATTTACATATTTTACGTGTTTGTAAAAAAATTCGATCATTTCGGTGCACTACTACTTACGAGGACTGTCAGGAAGATAAATGGCTTGATGGGATATATATATATATATATATATATATATATATATATATATATATATACCTATATATATATATATACTATATATATATATATATATATATATATATATATATATATATATATATATATATCACTATATATATATACTAACTATATATATATAAGAGGCTGTATTGTGCAAGCCGGGCATTGACCGAGGGTATGGGCCACAACATTGACGTTGGCCCTCTAAGAAACAAACATACTCTGGGTTCCTTTGCAAATCATTGTCTTTTTTATCCTTCATCGACATCCTGTAACGAAATTTATTAGATCATTTTGCAGGTATGCAAATAGGATTTCTATTCAAAGACGAACCATACTCTTTTTCCCTTCCTTGATTTCCAACTGCGTTAAATTATGTTTTATGATTTGTATAAATTTATACTTTTTCGTCATCAACTTCATTATCAATTCAAACGTAGAAGAAAATCGGGTACAAATTACGGTTATATATTGTTTTAATTTTTATATCTCTGGAGTAATGACAAACCTAATATTTTTAAATTGGTAATTCCTCAACCAAGAATCAATGATTAAAAAAAATATATTAAAATAAATATATATTTTTTTAAATTAAAAATCATGAGATAAGGGGTTAATATCAATTTCTAACTCAAGAAAAAAACCTAAAAGCTATTGGTTTTAATTAATATTGTATTTACGATGTTATAATTTTTATTTTTTTTTAAAAGAGTTATGCTCGTTTTCCTTCCATTTATTTAATATCTAAATATACTTCTAAGATATATACTTTTGAGTATCCAGAAATTTTTTTGGGGGGGTGACAAAAAATCGTTCTTTATATATATATATATATATATATATATATATATATATATATATATATATATATATATATATATATATATTCTCTATATATATATATATATATATATATATATATATATATATATAAAGTGGAAGGAAAAATATTAAATTCCTAAGAAAAAAAAATGGGAAGAATTTATATAATTATTAAAATCATCTTACCTAAATGGTTAAAATTTAATCGCCTGACATGAGTGAGCGAATTCGAGATAACATCTTCAATTTTATTTCAATATTTCGATGTATGGGGCAAGTCCAATAAATCTTTCATCTCCAATATTATTTCTCAAGTGGGTTTTCAGAAAGAAGCCAATGTTGAAAAGCTTCTTTCTACTGGCTGCAGGTAAAATTGCCAATCATTTTTTAATAAGATAATAAATATTTGTGACTGCGAACGAGGAAACAGTCCATCTATTGCGGTTTTGGGCGACCTGTGCTGTGATGCCATTTCAACTACCATAAATCCCATTCTGCTTTTTTACTAAATCTTCAATTGTCGAGATCTTCCTTGAAAAATATTACACTATCTTTTATCTTCTTTACCCCCGTTCGGTATGACAAATTGCAAATTTAAAACTTCTCTCTAATGCTGATATTATTAATCATCAAAATAACGCAAAATGGATGCGATAATAAGTCTGTGGGTCGGAAGTAGGAATTGTGGGTCAGTATTTTTTGGAATTTGTTAATTCTTAGTACAACAATTACCCAGTTCGAATTCAGATGCGCTTACACATTCTTCAAAATCAGTTGAAATTCTAATGTTGATTTTTTCTCTGATGGTTCAAGTTTAGTTTTAACTAATGGACTTACGAGATTTGTTTCTGACAGCGACGGAATTATATAAAATCAATTTAACTACTTTATATTATTAACGGATGATACTTAAAAATTTTCGGTGTCTAGAAAAGGAATTTCAGGGAGACCCATTTATTTAAATACGCCACTGGATATATATGCTTATATATATATATGTATATATGCTATATACTCATATATATATATATATATATATATATATATATATATATATATATATATATATATATATATATATATATATATATATATATATACTCTATATATATTATATATCAGAGCTGAACGCGCCTATAATTTTTTGATGCGCCTGCGCCTAATATGACACCTAACCGGCTGGTGGATATTCCCAGCTAAATTTATTTACCAAAAGTAAACTTTAGTGCGATAATGAAAGCATGCTTTTATAAGGAAACAAAACGTAATTAAAACACCGTAAATAATATCTACGTCCTTTTCCTCCTCCATGTCCTTGTGATCCATGTTTTCCCCAGGAGGTTCAGCTCGAGCGCTGCAGAAGTTGAAAATCTTCAGAGCCATAGTTGCCAATTTATTAGTTAAGAACTACTGAACCAGTTATATATATATATATATATATATACTCTGCTCACTATATATATATATATATATATATATATATATATATATATATATATATATATATATATATATATATATATATATATATATATATATATATATATATATATATATATATATATATATATATATATATGTTTTACACTGGTTTTAAGAATGATACAAGTTTGCCATTCTAAGTTCTAACTTTTAAAGGTAAAAAAACGTTCACTGTTCATAGGCGCTGGGCTTCCATGCTATTACTGCCATAATCCACTGCCCCACTGCATGTTACCTCTAGTGATAATTACTCCATAAACCTGCAAACCTCACTAACAATTTCTTGCCAACTCTATTATATATATATATATATATATATATATACTCTCCTCCTCTTTCTCTATATATATATATATATCTTTCTCTCTCATATATATATATATATACTCCTCATTCTGCTCATATATATATATATATATATATATATATATATATATATATATATATATATATATATATATATATATATATATATGCTCCTCTTCATATATATATACTCCTTCTCAAAGAGGCGACCAAGTGCTACTCATTAACCAGCACAGTTGTCACTCAGAATGACTATTCCAAATTTCTTGAGGATTATGATAAAATTCTCTTATTTTTTGTGAAAATAGGTCATCTTAAAGAATACATTACATAATACAAATGAAAGATAATGTAGATTAGAAACATAAATCATGTCCATTGAATATTATTTTTAACCAGTTATAAATGGTAACGGCTCGTACCTCTCCAAAAAAGCGGAGAGAAAATTCGAGACAGTGTACAATACATATTAATTAATTTAATTTTTTTACAAAGTTGTTTTTCCTACCTAGGAATCTAAAAAATCATTTTTTATTTGAAAAAAATTAAAATAAATATTAACTTGTTCTTAATGCACATTTCGGATAAAAAATTAATATTTAAATTTTAATATCTAAATTTAGAAATAAAAAAAATAAAAGACACCATAAAACCAATTATAAGATAAAACAAAAAAATCAAATGGGAGTCACTAATTATAATTAAAATTACATTTTATATATATATATATATATATATATATATATATATATATATATATATATATATATATATATATATATATATATATATATATATATATATATATATATATATATATATATATATATATATATATAGAGAGGAGCTTCATTAGCAAAAGTGATGGGTCTTCCTTTGTGACCATATATGTATATGTATATATATATATATATATATATATATATATATATATATACTATATATATATATATATATATATATATATATATACTCTTTCCATTATATATGTGCGTGTATGTGTGTATGTGTGTGTGTGTGTGAAAAAGAGCCATTCATAAAACCTTAGGACTTATACTATATACTATAAAAAAAACAATCTATATTTTTGATTTAAAACTCAATTTGTTATCTCTAAACACATCCATCACTTTCTCACACACACACACACTACCACACACACACACCTACACACACAATTGGTACCTTTTTTCGTACGCTAAGATTTTCTTAGAAATATCTCAGCTAGTTTACCCAACTTCGATTCTATAAATGTGGATTCTAGGGGACTCGAGACCACATATTTTAAATATTAAAGCTCAACCAAAGCGATGAGATTACCCCCCCATTGGGTATTTATGATGTGTTGGAATACGCCATTCTTGGCATCCATTTTACACTGCTACACAGGACTAAACTCTCCTCTATTCACAGACATGATCACTATTACAGAACATTTCCTTTAAAAAAAATGGAATTTCAAAGACACGACTGGCATCGGAGAAGCCAAGAGGGGCGGGCGTCAAAGATAGAACCTCATCAACCCCTCTTCCATCACCACTTGAAAGATGACGGTGGGTGTGGTTGGTGCCATCACAAAACTGCTGGGTAGTCCTGGTGTACGGTGGTCTTTCTTCGCTAATTTCTGCCTTTTCTCTAATTTCCAGTTTGTAGAACACCTTCTTCTTCTTCTTCTTCTTCTTCTTCTTCTTCTTCTTCTTCTTCTTCTTCTTCTTCTTCTTCTTCTTCTTCTTCTTCTTCTTCTTCTTCTTCTTCTTCTTCTTCTTCTTCTTCTTCTTCTTCTTCTTCTTCTTCTTCTTCTTCTTCTTCTTCTTCTTCTTCTGTAGTCCAAGTAAGGGACTTATCTTTAGGATGGTGTTTTGCTTTTCTGAAAAAGGAAAGACGAGCTTTGCAAAACAAGGGATGAAACGGCGGTAGTATCCAATCATTCTCAAAAATCTCCTAAGAGCTGGAGAGTCTCGAGAAAGAGGGTAATTGAAAATTTCGGACGTCTTTTCTGAAGGAGGAGAAATTCCATGTGAAGAAATATGGTATCCGAGATAGCTGAGGGAGGACTTGAAGAATTCCCATATTTCCAAGAATATTTTGAAAGAATTTTCTTGAAAAAACTTGAAAATTGTTCTGAGATGTTCTTCATGCTGTTATGGAGTTTCTGAAAAACTGACCAAGATCTAGGTGGACCTAAATATGTGGGAGATGTCTAAAAATGAAGTCCATTATCCTATGAAAAGTAGGCCCAGCATTCTTCAAGACAAGTGGCATAGTAACATATTTAAAAAAGCCGAAAGGAGTTGTTATGGCAGTATTTTCAATGTTCTCCGGTCGTATTGGAATTTGGTGATATGCTCTCTAAAAATTTATTTTGCTGAAGATTGTTGATCCATGTAGGCGTTGCGAGAGAATTTGAATGCGAGGAAGTGGATACCCATCTCTTATATTTGTCAGGCCACTCGTTCTGAATATCTGACAAACATCCACGTCCTTGTGTTTTCTCAACCTCTTTACTCCCCAGATTGGCTCCAGCTGATTTCTATCTTTTCCCTCCATGAATAAAATCTTCAAATTACCGACTCCGACTCAACTCTCTTCCGACTCGACTCCACCCTTTTGAAAATTGCCGACTCCGACTCCGACTCCGACTCCCGCTCCGGCTCCGACTCGACTCCACCCTCTTCCAAATTACCAACTCCGACTCCGACTCCGACTCCCACCCTTTTCAAATTGCCGACTCCAGAGCTCCCGACTCCACTCTCTTCCGACTACTGCGACTCCGACTCGCGACTCCAACTCGACTCCACAACCCTGCTTGGAAGGTCTAATTATTCCATTCTTCAGAGTGTCAAATCCAGCTTTTGCTGCTTTTAGCTTATCTTCAGGAAGACGACGAAGTTTTGCGATCACTATTCATCTATGTAGTGATGTTTGTATTTGTATTTGTATTTGTGTTCGTCAAGTCAATATGTGAAGTTAACAAGGGACTCCTGAAGGAGATATTAGAGTCTTGTTAGCGTTGATTTGTATTGAAATAACTTCACCGGAAGACTTGAAAAGTGCTAGAAGAAGTATTGTGACTTGCCGATTTCTCTTCCCACAATCGATAATTAAGTTGTAATGATGTAGAAAATACATACCCAATATTGACATTAAATTCTCAGAATATTTGAAACATTAAATTCTCGACGAATATTCTTGATCGTTATATATGTCGCTATTTCACCATGATACTTGATAGGTGACCCATTGGCAGAAAACCATTGACATTAGTTTCAAATAGGGACATGTTGGTTACCGTTGAAGAAGATAGGCCCAAGACGGAGGCGTCGGCGTCCAATAAGAAAAGTGTATCTGAGCGGAATAATGTGATGTTGATAGTTAGTGTAGAACTGATTATAGCTCACCAATCAGCTCGATCTTCTAGTTCTTCGTTGGGACAGAAGAAGAAGCTTTAGAGCAGGCACCATCTGAGCTTTGGAAGAGAACGTTAAAGTTAGTGTATTGTGATTCATGACAATACCCCCCGGAACGTCGTTCACTTCAGTCTGAATATCTGACAAACATCATCCACGTCTCTGTGTTTTCTCCAACCTTCAACTGATTTCTATCTTTTCCCTCATGAATAATTTGTTAAATGGGCGACGTTCAGTCAACAAAGAAATTGTCATTTTGACGCGTGCGTTGAAAGGCGAACGACTTACGACGATGTTTCGGTGAACGCTGGCAAAAGTGTCACGACAGTTGAAGAAACGTAGAAAGATTGCTATTGTTTAATATGTTGTATCATATACGATAATAAAATTTAGTTAAAAGTTCCGGTATTTGTATATATATATCTCGTAATATATATATATATATATATATATATATATATATATATATATATATATATATATATATATATATATATATATATATATATATATATATATATATATATATATATATATATATATATATATATATATATATATATATATATATATAATATTAAAGGTGCTAGGTATAATAAAATCGCAATGTCATCACAAGATAAAGAGGTAAGCTGTTTTGTATATTGGGTCAGTATTGAGCATTGCGCACATTTGAGCCATTATTTGAAAATGCATGTTGAGTATCAGGGGAAGTGCAACCAAACTTTTGGTGCAACGTACAGCAACAACAATGTTTCTAGCTTTGAGGGTAAAGCTACGAGGAGATCAATAATTTTTATTGTTGTTTTAACCTTCAAATTTTCTATTAATGTTTCTTATAATTCATTTAAACCAATCTTTAGTTCTAAATATTTGAAAATTTTCAAAACTAAAAAATTAGTCACTGATAGGATTGGCCAAATGTTTAATGCCTTTTTTTAACGCTTTTGTAATCGCTTGTAATATGCAGGATTTTTTGCCTTTTGCCTCTTAACGACTTTATTTTAAACCATTTTTGGGTATTATTCAATTTACTATTGTGAAGTGTCATAATAACATTTAGTCAGCTAAATTTTTTGATCAACGAAAGTGCTTATTCCCATATTGCAATCGAAATAGCAACTAGTGAAGGTTCTGGAACATTTGAATTTTGATATTCAAAATTTTCCTTCGTTATTACAGATTTTCTATAGGATTAAAATTATGAAGTTTTAATTCTTATTTGTAAAGATCCAAGTCGAAGAAGAGCACGGAAAATGGATTGAGTCATTGAGTGTAATTTTATTATTATATCATATTTATCACCGAGATCTAACCGGTCTATCCAAAATTTAGGTCTAACCATAATCTACTATATATATATATATATATATATATATATATATATAACAAAATAAACTCATATATATATATATATATATATATATAAATGAAATATATTTATATATATGTGTGTATAGATATAGATAAATATACTCTTCTTTCTCCTCATATATATATATATATATATATATATATATACTATATATATATATATATATATATATATATATATATATACTATATATATATATATATATATATATATATATATATATATATATATATATATATATTATAACACATTTAAATGTGTTAATTAATATTTCAAAAAAAAAAAAAAAAAAAATGTAGCAAATATTTTATTTTAACAGGACGTTTTGTGAACGTTACTGTTCACTTCATTCAGCTTAACATGAATGACATTATTACTTTCTCTAAATTATTATTACATTAGTTGAAATGTTAATTAAATTATTATAAGAAATGTATTAAATACATTTTATAAAATTTTAAAAAGTAAAGTCGCAAAACTTGAATGAATGAGTCAAAGGAGATTTTACTCTCCATCAGCGGGATTCGAACATTCCGCGTCGCAGAGGTAACTAATACAGGATGCTCTAACCACTAGGCCATCCACGTCCCCAAAAAAGAACGTTTCATGCATAGTTAAAACATCTAATAAATTGAGTCTTTAGGGTCTTACCTTTGTTTATTTGTTTGTTTTTTTTGTTTTTTGTTTTTTTGTTTTATTGTTGTTGTTTTTTTTTCATAGATTGATGCTCTTTGGTAGTTCTTATAAGACCTAAGTAACTCTGCCTGTAGGCTGTAGTTAATAGCACTTACTTAAACTTAGTAGGTAAATTGATTAGTAAAATTAGTAGAAGGTAAAGAGAATAGTGAAAGATTGAAATAGTAATTAATGAAAATTACAATTAACCTTCTTTTGAGTATTAACATTTTTGAAAATAAATTTTGATTTTGAACACGTGAACACGCTAGAATCGTTTTTTGATAAGTGAAGAACTTTTGAAAGATGCTATAGTGGAATTCTGGACAATTATAACAAAACAAAGTAAAAAATCCACTAAAACATTGTTAAAATAAATGAACAAATTATAAGAGATATATGTGGAAGTAGATGGAGTTCTGTAGGCGGGAGGCCTAGGAATTTAAACAAACAAACAAACAAAAAAAAAAAGTTGGAGCTTGTCTCTAAAAATGAGATAAATTCGACAGAATATTTGTACCAACTTTAAAATTTTTTAAAAATGTTTTTAATAGTAATTAAAGGCTGGGTTACAGGCACTTCTAGGATCACCAGGTGTACTATACCAGTACTATAAAATAATGGTTTTAAAATCTTTATTGTAATTGTAAAGCTTGAACTCATTTGTTGGCAAAAAGTATTATGAGAAAGATTATGAACCAAGCATCTATGAAAGTCATGTGTATTTAAGTATGTACGGTAAAATTGCCTACATCTTAAAAGATCACACATAACTATTTTTATTCTTTTTTATGTTATTTCAAATTGAAACAACCAATAAGAGAGTTCTTTCTCCTATCGGCTAAATCTGAGGTCGAAGGAGGTAAGTCAGTTCCTGCCACGATATCGAGCAGAGAGGTTGCCAAGGGCTTGACCATTTTATATAATTATATATTTAATTAGTTAATATAATTAATGTCCCTATAAAAATATCTCTTGGGAATGTCTTGATCATAAGTGCCATAATAAGATATAAATTTAGAGAATGGTGAATAGCTATCCCAGCAGGTTCATGTGGAGTATCTTCTCCCCACTGTCAGTTTAAAACACCCTTAATGTTGAAATCGAATAATAATAAAAATTTATTTGGTAGACAAAATACGTTTTGAAACGATGAAAGAACTATCTGCGATCAAAACTAACAAGAAGAGATATTAATAAAAAAATACCATCAAACATCTTTAATACACCTTGACTTTATTAATAATTGTATTCGAGAGGTGAGTGATTTAATTCTATATTTAATTAATTAAAGACCTCACCCTTGATCATATATTTGTTTATTTTTGGTCTATTTATTTATTTATACATGGTGGTGGTATTAGGTATGGGCTATGGTCTTAATATCGGCACTACTTAACAAATATTTTTGGTTTAAAAAAAAAAAAATTTGTTTTTAAAATTTTAAATGAGAAAAATAAAAGGTCTAAAATATGAAATGAAAGTAAAACTTTATAGAAAAATGGAAATATACAGAAACACAAAAAAATAAAACAAAAAAATAAAGTACAATAAAATAAAATAAAGTAAAATTATATAAAATAAAAATAAAATTTAAATAACCATAATCTATTAGATTATGGTTTAACTTTGCATTCTTTAGCTTATTTGACCCTAAAATTAAATTTGTTGACAACTGTGCAGACTGTCGAGAGAAAAAGAAGCTGCGAAATTCTGGTGGAATGAATTCAATTTCAATTTTTTTTTCCTTTAAAATTATACCGTAATAATTAATACCCAATTTAGATAGGAAATATTTATAGTAATTTCATCTAATCTGTGAAGCAAGCGTTTTCTTAATTATGTTAAGTTTTTTATTTTATTTTATTTTTAAAACTGACCAGTGTTTTCGGGTACAACAAATTGTTGGTCGGTGTAGACTAGGCCTGTAAAACAGGCTTTAGGTTTAGGCTATATTGTTAATTAAGAAAACTGGCTTTTGTTATAGCTCTTGTTTTTCGTGGTAGATTACCTTATAAGACCAGATGAATTTAGTGTTACATTACTTTTCATCTTCACTTAAGCTGTAAATAAAGCCCAGTTATATTAGAACATTATAAGTAAAAAGACCGTAAGAAGCCACATGGGCTGAACGAGACTGTCCCAGTCAAACCA
>JABUQX010140004.1:0-18990 GCA_015478945.1 Trachelipus rathkii
AAATATCAGAAAATCTTACCCTCTGAACATATTTAGTGAGCGTGGGAAAATAATATATTTTTTAAATGGCTTGCAATAAAAATGGAAAGTTAGATGTTTATTAAAAATAGTTTGTTAGGAAAAAATTTGAAATTTGTTTTAGGTGATGAAATCAGTCATATATATTTCTTTTAATATTTAAAAATATTAAAAAATATTAATTAATGATCAGGGGAATATGTTTCATTTCAAAGTTAAAAAGCATTACGGGTGGTGAAGTGATAAATAAAATACCACAATTAAAGGGAGTTAAAGATTGATGGAACCAAAATTGATTATTGAAAATTATATCTTTCAATATTATTTTCACAATTTTCTTAAGTTTAATAGCATTAGTCGTTCATATCAGAATTATGACATAAATTATTATATGAACAGCATAAATTAAGTAAGGGTTCATGGGTTCTAGTTTAAAGTATGATAACAGGATGTAAGATCCATTCAAAAGCAATGCATCAATTATGTTACCATTTAGAAACAACAAAAACTCAATTTCTTCTTCAAAAATAATATTCATTTCAAACAAAATCAATGAAAACAACCAGCAAAGTTTTGATGCTAAAATGACAAAATGATCCCTTTCTAAAATCGGGTGCCTATGCTTATCATTAAAAAAATATTTCTTCCTTCTATATATATATATATATATATATATATATATATGAGCAGAGTATATATATATATATATATATATATATATATATATATATATAGTATATATAAATATTTTATCTATATATATATATATATATATATATATATATATATATATATATATATATATATATATATATATATATATATATATATATTATTATGTTATTATATATATATATATATAATAAATATATATATATATATATATATATATATACATATATATATATATATATATATATATATATAGTTATATATATATATATATATATATATATATATATATAGTATATATATATATTATATATATATATATATATATATATATATATATATATATATATATATATATATATATATATATATATAAATATATATATATATATATTATTATATTATATATATATATATATATATATATATATATATATATATATATATATATATATATATATATATATATATATATATTTTTTTTTTTTTTTTTTACAGACATCACCACTGCTCACGGGCAAAGCCCTATTCTAGGAGGTGTTAAAATCAACAAAACTATCAACTAACGCAAATCACGCAGATGAGCCAGACGCAGGCTTTAAAGTGAGGGGAGATTAAATTGAGTAGGAACACAGAAGATAAAGAGAATTCCATAGAACAGAGGTGGTTGGAAAGAAGGAGGCACCACAGAACTTAGTCTGGAGTTAAGCAATATCAACACAAACTCATAAAAGCTGATATTAGCACCCCTTAGCAATGAGGGTACCTTGAAGGAGGTGGCACATGAGTGGGAGAAAGCTCCCTGAGCACTTGCCGCATGGTACCTATAGAAAGAGATAGCACCAATATCGCGCCGTAAAGATAGAGGGTCATGTGAACTAGAGAAACGCACAGTTTATAAGTCTTTTTGCCTTTTGACTCGACCCCATCCAAAACGGGGTGAAACCTGAGCCCCCCAGATATGAGAGCAGTATTCAATACAAGGGCGGATGAGGCCCCTTTGTATAACCGGAGTATCCGTGGGAGGAGAAAAAAAGTCTCGCAGTTCAAACAGAACTAACAGTTTCTTTGAGGCCGCCTTAGCAAACGTTGTGGTGATGGGAGGTTTCCAAGACATTTTTTTGTTTATGTTAAGGCCAAGATATATTGTCAACAGGGGAGACGAGAGAACCGTCAAGAGATAGGAAAGTTAGAAGAAAAGCCTTAGAGAGGGAGATATGAAGAAGTTGAGTTTGCAAAGAGATTGAATTTCACAAGGCTGAGACGACCCTACCCGGAAATTCTATCCAAATCAGCCAAATTAGAATTGGAAAGATTAAGACGAGAGGCAATTCTAGAAGTAAAAGAGGTGCAGAATTGGAATGAGTTGAAGAATGAAGTTTCGAGTCATCGGCATATGAGTGGATAGAGTTAGATGTGCAGTTGAGAAGATCATTAATGAAAGGTAGGATAAAGGAAGAGAATAAGCCAGAACCCTGAGGAACACCACTATTGACAGAAAAGGAAGAAGACGTCGCCCCATCAACAACAGCCGATATTGAGCGATTTGAAAGAAAACTAGACATAAGTAAGCAAAGAAGGAGGAAACCCAAAGGAGGGGGGCTTGGAGAGCAGTGATGCGTGCCATACTCGGTCAAATGCTTTGGATATGTCAAGCGCCACCACGCAAGTCTCCCCGTATTTTCTAAGAGCAAAATCAATAATCGGTTAAATAGGAAAGTATATCACCGGTAGACCTCGAGCAAAGCCGTACTGGGGATCGGAAAGAAGAGAATGAGATTCCAGATGGTCTAAGAAGTGAGAGTTGAGAAGGGTTTCAAAGATCTTAGATAGAATACATATATATATATATATATATTTATATAAAGGAAAATTTATATATATATATAGGATATATATATATATATATGATATATATTTTATATATATATATATATATATATATATATATATATATATATATATATATATATATATTTATATATATATATATATATCTATATATATATATTTTATATATATATAAAAATATATATATATATATATATATATATATATATATATATATATATATATATATATATATATATATATATATATATATATATATATGAGTTGGAATTTTAATTTTGTGTGCAACCTATGAGGACAATATATTACGTAAAAAACATTAAAGGAAACATTTGTATGAAAGTCCGTAGAATTATTCTATGTTATTTCTTCATAATAATTCAAGTCTCATTTGCCCGAACATTACTCCTTTGTTATAGCAACTTTATTTCTTCATTTCGGTTACAACTTTTTTAATATTTTTATTTTATTTTTTTAATTTCATTTTTATTTTATTTTCCTGAATTATGTTTAAGGTTTCCTTTTATTTTTTCTTTTTTTCTTCTTCTTATATTCTTGGCATAGGAAATATTTATTTTCTAAACGGAAATAAAGCAGGTGATAGTTGTGTTTTTGTATATTATAAATATGCAAATGAAAATGTGCGAAATTTCTCCCCAAATATGCAAAATAGTACTGTGGAAAACAATATTTTAAAAAAAATGTACGAAACAAATATATTTTTAGATATCTTTAAGCAATTTTTGCTTTACTGAGCGATTTAAATATGAGATACTCCAGAGGAGAGAGAGGGAGTAGGGGAAGAGAAGTTGGTGTTATATATTTAAAAATAATGCAAAGAATTTCCGATTCTATACGTTTTATTTATGTTAATGCTATTCATATTTATGCAAAATTAATTACTCTCTGACAAACACACACATCTACACACACACACGCAGACATACGCAAATTAAAGTAAATTAAAAACGATTGAAATTAAGGCTAGGTTAATCCATTTCCTGGTAGTCGTTCTTCATTTTTTACGCTTCTGTTTCTGTGTATCTTTAATGTTGCCCTTGGCTTAGTGGCGAGTTAAATTCAAAACGTTTGTAAATATTCTTTATATATACTAGATCGTTTAGTTTATACACACTAAAATAAGCATATAGTATATATATATATAGTATATATATATACATACTTATATATATATATTTATATATATATATATATATATATATATATATATATATATATATATATATATATATATATATATATATATATATATATATATATATATATATATATATATATTTATAGAGTATATAGTTATATATATATGTATATATATATATATATATATATATATATATATATATATATATATATATATATATATATATATATATATATATATATATATATATATATATATATATAAATATTAACATGAAATGATGAGGTGTTAGTGAATGCGTGTGGTTTTGTAAAAGGTAAGAAGGAATAGGTATTTTGGGGATGAGGTTATTAGTAAGGAGGAGGTAATGGTAGGGTGAGAAAGTTGAAGAATGTGAAAAATCTACAGGTATAGATGAAATTACTAGTAAAAGAAATGATCAAGAGTTGAGGCGAGATGGTGATGATTTTTAAGTTGTGTAATAAAGCGTTTATGGAGGGTATAGTTCCGCGTGGGATTGAGGAGAGCGGTAAGAATCTTGTATAAGGGTAAGTGGAGAAAAGGGGAACCAGAAATTATAGGACAAGTTTATTGAGTGTAGTAGGGAAGGTATATGCTGGTATTTTGGTCGAAAAAGAGTGCATCGAGTGACAGAGGGACTGATTGGTGAAGAACAATGTGCGTTAGAGTGGTAGAGGATGTGTGGATCAAATCTTACATTGAAACAAACAGTGATTGAGAAAATGAGGGAGAAGAAGAATAAATTATATTTAGGTTTTATGGATTTACAACAGGCATGATAGAGTTAATAGGAAGCTTGCGGCAGGTATTAGTGATATATGGTGTTGGTGGTAGGCTTGAATGGAATCAAAAGGTATGTAATGACGATAGTAAGCGCGGTGAAATAAAAGAAAGTCAATAAGATTAGTTTAGACATTAGTGAGTGGAGACAGGGTTGTGTTATGTCTCCTTGGTTATTCAATGTATATGGATGGGGTTATGAAAGAATTGAGGTGGGGATGCATAAAATGGTGTTAGAATGATGGAGAATGGAGAGGAGTGGAGGGTACCCCCTTTTGTATGTGGATGATTTGTTCTGTGTGGCGAGTCTGGAAGAGAGTTTGAGAGGATTGCTAGAGAGATTTGGCAGGGTGGCGTAAAAGCAGAGGCTTTGAGCAAACGTAGATAAGAGTAAGTTTATGGTTGTGAGTGAGGACAAGTCCTCGGTGTGAAGTTAGATGAAGAGCAGCTGGAGCAAGTGTCTGAGCTTAAATATTTAGGGGGTATGTGTTGGGATGAGAAGGGAAACGGACATAGAGTGTAGTAGGAAAGCTGTGAATGGCAGGAAGGTGGCTGGTGCAATTAAATCGTTGGTGAATGTAAAGGGACCAAGTCTGGAGTGCGCTAGAGTCTTACATGAGGGTATGTTGTTACCTATGTTATTGTATGGTAGTGAGACTATATCTGGAATAAGAAGTGTATAGATCTAAAACTAGAATGTGTTCTTCAGATGGACAATCTTAGGGGCATGCTAGGTGTGAAAAGAATTAATAAAGAGAGGAACGTATTAGAGTGGTGTGGTGTGAAGAAAGGGGTAAAATGAGAGAATAAATGAAAGTATGTTGAGATGGTTTGGTCATGTGGAAAGGATGAATGAAAGTCGGTTGGTTAAGCGGTATAGTGGAGAGTGTGTGTTGGGAACCGACCGGTTGGGTACTGAAGAGAAAGTGGATTGAGTCTGTGAATGAATGTCAGAAGGAGAGAAATGTGAGTTTGGTGAGGCGAGAATAAAGGTGCATATTAGGAGAGAATGGCGGGGTTTTATAAGAGCGATGGTCAGGGCCCACCTGGGCCAGGGATGAACCCCTTACATTGACGATTTACTATAGTGAGGGCCCGTCGAGGTCCCATGAAGCCTTAGTGGGATTCTCTGTCTGTGACGAGCTCTCACTAATTAATGGTACAAAGGGGGGCTGGGCTTTCTTTCGACGTTTGTCATGTTCTCCTACTGCTTTTCTTTCCGATGCTTGTACTACAGCACCTTACCCCCCAATCTTGGGGCAAAGAGGAAGGTGAAGAAAGAAAGAATATATATATATATATATATATATATATATATTAATATATATATATATATATATATATATATATATATATATATATATATATATATATATATATATATATATATATATATATATATATATATATATATATTAAAAAAGGATTGGTGAGAGTCATTAAAGTTATGAAAACTAATATCAAAAAAAGTCTAGAATAAACCAAAATGAGATGTAAAAGAGAAGCCTCTCCTGTTTTGAGCTATGTATTCAAAACAAGTTAAGGAATAACAATTAATGCAAATTAATAATTGCCTAAAAAATTTGAAAAAATATCAGAAAATCTTACCTCTGGACATAATTAGTGAGCGTGGAAAAATAATATTTCTTTAAAGGCTTGCAATAAACAGTGAAAGTTAGATATTTATTAAAAATTCTTTGTTAGGAAGAAACCTGAATTCTCTTTTAGGTAATGAAATCAGTCATATATATTTCTTTTAATATTTAAAAATATTAAAAAATATTAAAAAATGATCAGTTGAATATGTTTCATTTCAAAGTTAAAAAGCGTTACGGGTGGTGAGGTGATAAATAAAATATCACAATTAAAAGAGTTTTATTGATTGAACCAAAAATAATCATTGAACCAAAAGTAATCATTGAAAATTATTTCTTTCAATATTATTTGGACAATTTTTTTATCGTTTAACAGCATTAGTAGTTCATAACGGAATTATGACATAATTATTTTGAGAACAGTATAAGCTAGGTAAGATTTAATGGGCTCTAGTTTAAAGTATAACAACAGGATGTAAGTACTGTTCAATAGCGTTACATTAAATATGTTACTTTAAAAAGATACGTGTTTTCTTTTTCAAAAGTAATATTCATTTCAAACAAAATCATTGAAACAACCAGAATGTTTTGATGCCAAAAGGACAAAAATTATTCCTTTTTTGAAATCGGGTGCCTATAATGCGTAAAAAAAAATTATTTATCTTCTTTTTCATATATATATATATATATATATATATATATATATATATATATATATATATATATAGTATATAGGTATAATATATATATATATATATATATATATATATATATATATAAGAGTATATATATATATATATATATATATATATATATATGAGTTGGAATTTTAATTTTGTATGCAACCTTATGAGGACCGTATATTACGTAGAAAACATTAAAGGAAACATTTGTACGAAAGTCCGAATTATTCTATATTATTTCTTCATAATAACTCAAGTCCCAGTTTGGTCGAAAAATTACTCCTTTGCTATAAAGTACTTTTTTTTTCTTCATTTTGCTGGTAAACTTCTTTAATATTTTTATTTATTTTAATTTTCATTTTTTTATTTTTATTTTCCTGATGGTTCTGAAACTTTCCTTTATTTTTTTCCTTCTCCTCTTGTTAATGATACCCTTCCACTAAAGCCAGATAATGTTGAAGAAGTAGATACTGTTGTATATTATAACATAAATCGACAATATCTCGAAACTTCTTCCCAAATATGCAAAATAGTACTGTGGAAAAAATAGTTATAAAAAATGTACAAAACAAATATATTTTTAGATATCTTTAAGCAATTTTTGCTTTACTGAGAGATTTAAATATGAGATACTCCAGAAGGGAGAGAGGGAGGAGTGGGGCATTTTAAGTTGGTGTTTTATATTTAAGCTGCTTTCCTATTAGGATACGAAAGAATTATAATTCTATACTTTGTTTATGTTAATGCTATTCATATTTATGTAAAATTTACTACTCTCTGACACACACACCTACACACACACACATACACACACACACACGAAGACACACGCAAATTAAAGTAAATTAAAAGCCATTGAAATTAAGGTTAGATTAATCCATTTCCTGGGAACCGTCTTTATTTTAAGCTCCTCATGTTTTAATTTTTAATGTTATTCTTTTTTCTTAAAAGAGAAGTTAAATTCCGAAAACGTTTGGCAACATTTATATATTGGATCGCTTTAGTTTATACACATCGAACAAAAGCATATATATATATATATATATATATATATATATATATATATATATATATATATATATATATATATATATATATATATATATATATATATATATATATATATATATATATATATATATGTATTAAACCTTGAAGGGTTAGATACAGTGGTATAAAAAAGAGTTATTACTTCTTATCTTTATTTTCTAAAGTTAATCAAATTAAATGGTTTTAAATCACCAATGCCCAAAATAATTAATAACGCATGTCACACAATTCTTTAACATAAGAATTTGGTTAAATTTAATTGAATATGAGTCTATTATCAGATGTTGTAATTATGATCCCCCCTTCCGTAATTTGGGGTTTATTTAATTAAGCAAGCGGTTCACAGTCATTAATAAGATTGGTGAAAGTTAACACAATAAAATTCTACAATCAAAACACAAATTTCCCGGCCTTTAACAAGCCGATTGGTTTAACACAACCTCTCTTCTTATAACGTGAGGTCTAACTAACCTCTCCTTCCCTCGAATGCCAGGCATTTCTCGGGCAGCATTTACAGTGACTCACTTTTACGACAATGGTGCCATATAGAAGAGTCATCGAATATTTTTCTTACATAATGAAATAATAATTAAAATTTAACATACAGAGAACCCCCTTTTTGAGTGATGTTACAGGTGTATATAGCCGTGTACAAAGCTATTATGAGAGGTGTACAGGATTATCGTGAGGGCAGGGAGAAATCCCGCCCTCATACGTTTTTTTTTTTTTTTTTTTTTTTTTTTTTTTTTTTTTTTTTTTTAGTAGTAATTTGACATTATTATAAAGAAATACAAATTCTATTCTTACAATACATTGTTGCAAAATACGTAAAAGACCTTCTTAACCCCCCACCTCGGGGGGTTTGACTATTTCAATTATTCTATTTACAAACCCCAAGATATTCTTGTAAAGAACCACTGGAATTTATTTACAACCATTAATGTTTAAGGCATGCGCTTCAAGCCGTAGCATTAGATGGAGGAAAGAAGACGAATTTTTTTTTTGGAAGGATAAAGTATCAACCCAACTACTGTCTAATTCTAAGTATTGTATGTAGAACTAGGAAGCCCTTTTTTTCCTCTTCTTCTTTTTTTCTTATATTTATTTATCTATTATTCTTTTTACTTACTATATTTTTTTTCACGAACCTTATTTTTCTCCTTGGGTTTCAGCGTCCCTCTTCGGTTAGTGTTAAGTGAAAAATTCTTACATTTTTAAATTTTCACTGCTCTTTCCTTGCTTTAAAATATAAACGTTATTCTTTTTTATCCGTAGTACCCTGAAAGGTCCCGAGTATCTCTCTGCCAGTTTTCCTACACTATACTGTTGATTTCTTACTAACACGGCCCTTGCCTTGTGGAGATCTTTCGGAACAAATATATTCTTATTTTTATACACAACCTGTGGTGCCAAAGGCCTACGCATTAAGGCCACTAATTTCTTCAAATAGGCACTTTGACTGACCGTGGCACTGAGTCTCCTCTGTAAACAAGCTTTCCTGGCACTGATAAATTTTGACCGAACATGAGAATACTGGGGGTCACCCTTCGTCATTTAGAGGGCTGATTCTCAAACAGTAAAGTGCCCAAGGCAAAATTTTAGGCCATCCCTTCATTCTCCCTATCATTGATCATACATCTTAGCGTCACTATGAGAGCTTGATTTAATTTTTCTACTTGGCCGTTGACGTTTGGGGAGCTAGGCGTTGTGACTATCTTATCTATGCCGAGTAGGTTACATACGTCATTAAATAATTTGGCAGTGAACTGGCTTCCTCGATCCGAGATGAGCCTTTTTATTGAGCCACAGAACGGAAAAATTTCGCCCACTAAAACATTTAATACCGAGTCGACCGTCGCCTGCTTAAGAGGGTAGGCGAAAGGATACTTACTAAATCTGTCGATAAAAACAAGCAGATAATTGTATCCCATACTGTAGGGTAGCTTACACAAGTCCACATGAAGGGTGTCAAACTTCTCCGAGACTTCCTTGAATCTACCAAATTCTGGAGATATCTTGCTAACACTCTTGTTTTTCTGACAGACATCAAGCAACTTCAGTATAAATTTTCACTCTACTATGCATAAATCTGAAGGCGAAATCCGCTTTCAGAATAATCAAAGTCCGTTTAATTCCCAAGATTTGTATTATATATTTTTTTCTATGACATCGTCCACCAGATTTTCCGGTACCAATATTCTAGCTGTGCCTGTGGAGATATCAATCACATGATTAGCCCCGCCCTGATGGATGAACCCTTGCACAGGCTCAACTACTAGTTTTCAGCCCTTATCAGGTCCCTATGGAGTAACCATCAGTCTCTTGTTCACAGCTATCTTCTTTGAAATCTACACCATCCTGGATTTTCTTCATCATCCCATTCAACCCTTTTTTACTGTATGTTATAGTATTTATTACAAAATCATCAAAGCTATTGTCATTATCAGCCTCGTTACTATCATCATTGCCATTATTATTAATATTATTATTATTATTATTATTATTATTATTATTATTATTATTATTATTATTATTATTATTATTATTATTATTATTATTATTATTATTATTATTATTATTATTATTATTATTATTATTATTATTATTATTATTATTATTTTTATTATTATTATTATTATTATTATTATTATTATTATTATTATTTATTATTATTTTTACTATTATTATTATTATTATTATTATTATTATTATTATTATTATTATTATTATTATTATTATTATTATTATTTTTATTATTATTATTATTATTATTATTATTATTATTATTATTATTATTATTATTATTATTATTATTATTATTATTATTATTATTATTATTACTTTCATTATTATTATTATTATTATTTTTATTATTATTATTATTATTATTATTATTATTATTATTATTATTATTATTATTATTTTATTATTATTATTATTATTATTATTATTATTATTATTATTATTATTATTATTATTATTATTATTATTATTTATTATTATTAATTATTATTATTATTATTGTTATTATTACTACCGCTTTCATTATTATTTTTATTATTATTATTATAATACTCCAGCAAGTCTTGTTCTTTTAATGTTCGATTTAAAAGGCTTAACCCTTTCCCAATGGAATTCTGAGAATTCCATTCACTAAACTCCTCTTCCAGTTGTAACCCCGTTTCCATGGCAATTTCTTTTGGCCACGCCCACTCCCCATTTTCTATACAAGCCACTTGCAATTGAAATTCCCCAGCCTCTATAATCTTATCTCTTTCGTCAGCCAATTCTGTCAAAATTATCGCCAATTTATTTTTAGCCTTAGAGACCAATTTAAACTCAATGTCAAAATTTGCAATAGAATTCAACAGATTCATCTCCCGGATGTTATGAACTTTTGTGGCACTCTTTTTTGTGTAAGCTGTGATTAACCCACTGTTGCTGGTACAGATATTGACTCTCCTATTTGCAATTAAGTAAGCATATTTTTGTAAACTGTTATTGACGCATAACAGTTCCTAAACCAACTGTGGTAGTGCCACTTCCACCTCAGTCAGTATGGTACTATAAAGAGCGAAAACCTTCGTCTGATCATTCTCTCCCATCAGGAGCACTGTCATGGTGAGCTAACCTTCGAGTATAATAGTAACTCAGTTTTTTCATCAGGGAACGACAACAGGGTGGCGCTTACCATCGCCGCTTTAGCTTCCCTAAATGCCCGCTCGGCTTCCACCCCCCAGGGAATCTTCTTATTGGAGGCGGGTTTTCCCTTCAATATTTTCGTTAGGGGTTGCAACAATTGAGCCGCCCCGACTATGTTAATTCGGCAGAAGTTATATAGACCGAGAAATGCCCTAAGTTGTTTGATAGTTGTTGGCTTTGCAACATTCACTACTGCATCGATTTTCTCCTTGCTAGGCCTAACTCCCTTCTCGCTAATGTTGAAACCTAGAAAATCTGTTTCTCCGACTGCAAGTACACATTTTTTTGGGTTCATATAAATTTTCATATACTTCAATCTCTCTAAAACCTTCTCCAACATTGCAACATGTTCTTCTAAGAGTCGAACTGGCAATTAATATGTCATCTAAATAAACAAAAACATTCTTTAAATCTCCAAACAAGATCGACATGAGGCGCTGGAAGGCACTAGATGAACACTTGTGTCCTTGTATTAAATAGTTAAAACTGTAGTTACCAAAAGGACAAGTAATAGTGAAATATTTCTTTGTTTCCTCGCTGATTGGCACGTTATAGTAAGCCTGCCGAATATCTAGCCGTGTTAGCAACTTGCAATGTTGTAATTGCAATATGATATCTTTAATCTTAGGCAGAGTAAAATTGTCAGAGGTTGATCTCTGGTTTAATAACCTCAGATCAACGACTAAACGAACTCTGCCGTCCGACTTTGGCAAGAAGCTAGTTGGGAAACCCCAATCGCTTCTCCCCCGCGAAATGACCCCCGCGTCCAATAATTTATTGATTTCCTTCTTGGCTTTTTCAAAAAGATCTTCTACTCCTTAACTGTATCGGCGTGCCACTAACTTCCACATGGTATGGATAATTTTCTGCCAACTCGCACAAAATTTCTTCCTTCAAAGGACATTCTTCTCTCTCCCCTCCCCCCCAACAGTGCAATCTTCAACCCCCTCCCAATAGAATAATCCTTACCCCCCCCTCCAGCGACTTCTGTGGGGGAGGAGGTGACTCACTAGGAATTCCCCCCTGTCTCTGATTATTTTTACAAGTAATATTTCTACTCCATTTAAATCTATTAATATAATTAATATTTCCATTACACTCCCGATCATTATAATTACCATTATTACTAAAATGCCTATTACTATTATGGCCATTAAGATTAGCATACCCATCATTATTATAGAAGCTATTATAACCAACTCGTGCATTATAATTATAACCATTATTATTATAATTAATATCTTCAGTACCATGGTGATTATTATTATAAAAATTGTCCCTATCATAGTTACTGTAATTTCCATTATTATAATTATGACTGTAATTTCTACCGTTATTATGATTATCATTATAATAATGTCTTCTACTATAGTTAAAATTAACATTTCCCCGCCCAAAATTTGACTTATTCATACAAAAATTGCAGGGTAAACAATTACAAAGGTTTCTACTTACAAAAGCGTCATTTCCCCACATATTTACCCCCATCTGGCCCGGGAGTCGCCTCACGGACCAGCCTTTCCATTTCCCTGATGCTTTGAAATGTTGGAGTTCTGTTGTGGGGGTGGGGGAGTTGCCGGGGGTTGTGGAATTAAGGTAAACATTGCACAATAAGGGCCCTCACATTTAAATGCATGGTGCAAGAATTTTCTATGGAATCTACAAAGACCTTCTGTACTTGGGCCAGCTGCAACGTTGTTATACGCTGATCGGTTGAAGCCTCTTTCTCTTGAACCCTGATTATTGCTGGGGGTGGGGGAATTCTTCGCATTCTGACACATCGTCTTAGCGAGTTCTATTACGCTCTTAGCGAGTGACCTCATTTCTTCAGCCGACTTTTCATGAGAGATTATTAACCGACTTATTTCTCTCTCTTGTGCTGAAGTCTCTCTGTTAGGTGGCTTGGTGACCTTCTCTTCTGCTGATCGGACTCCGTTTATAGGTTGCCATTCGGTTCTCCCCCCGCTGGGGGGTTGGCAAGCACCGCTTTGAGATAAACTTATTAAAAATGTCAGTCATATTTCTACACTCTTCAAAATCGTGGTCTTTCTCTGTTGTCATGAGGAGATCTGCACAACGTAGAGAAAGAGTTCTCTAATAAATTTAGCATCGTTGTCTGTTATTGAATCGGAAGCTGGATAGTCCGAGTATTCCTTTTATTCTAACTAGTCGGATGGAAGCTCTCTCCTCATTCTGATCGATGACTTCTTTCTATCAGTCCTTAGTATGGCGCATAGAGCTTCTCTTATTACTTTTACTAATTTGTGTAACAATCGTCTTTTAGGGAAGTTTCAGCGAATTTGTAATCTTGCTTGGTAGTTTTGATGCCAATAGTCTGACTCTCTCTCGGATCGGTGATTTCATTAAGGTTGAAGATCATGGTCGTCTGTCGAATCCATTCGAGGGCATCAAATTCGTTGAAGAGGGGGATAGCATTGAGGGGGAGACTCTTCTTTCCTTTTTTTCTCCCTAAGAGAGTGGGGGAAAGGTGACTTCTCACCAGGTTTGCTGCTTCATGCTCTTCTCGGATCTCGTTTTCCGATTCCGTTTCGTATTGTGATGAGTTACCTTCTTCATTTACTCCTTCGGTCGGGGGGACTTCTGGGGGAGTGTGATGGGGTCTTGATGATTGAGACCGAGTCACAATAGCCAAGTTGTTCCTCTTCGTTTGAACTCTGGGTGACTTTCTTTTTAGACTTGGCATTCCTAACGGTTTTTTTTTTTTTCTTTTTTTTGGGGAAAGTTTATTTGCCTATTGCGATAGGGTTTTGTTTCAATTGCTTTTTTTTGGGGAGCGAACTGTTTTATTTTTATTTTGTATGTTTTTTGTGTTTTTTGTGTTTTGATCGGCACTTTTTTCACTTCACTGATTAAAATTTTGTTTATTATGATTTTGCGTTTGTTTCCACTTCACTTTTGTATATTAGATTTTTGTTTGTTCGAGTCACTCTGGAAAGGGCACCATTTCCTTTGTATTAAACCTTGAAGGGTTAAATACAGTGGTATAAAAAAGAGTTATCACTTCTTATTTTTATTTTCTAAAATTAATCAAATTAAATGGTTTTAAATCATCAATGCCCAAAATAATTAATTATGCATGTCACACAATTCTTTAACATAAGAATCTGGTTAAATTAATAATGAGTCTATTATCAGATGTTGTAATTATGATCCCCCTTTCCGTAATTTGGGGTTTATTTAATTAAGCAAGCGGTTCACAGTCATTAATAAGATTGGTGAAAGTTAACACAATAAATTTCTACAATCAAAACACAAATTTTCCGGCCTTCTAACAAGCCGATGCTTTAACACACCCTCTCTTCTTATAACGTGAGGTCTAACTGACTTCTCCTTCCCTCGAATGCCAGGCATTTCTCGGGCAGCATTCACAGTGACTCACTTTTACGACAATGGTGCCATACAGAAGAGTCATCGAATATTTTTCTTCATTAATGAAATAATAATAATTAAAATTTCAACATACAGAGAAACCTTTTGAGCAGTGTTACAGGTGTATATAGCCGTGTACAAAGCTATTATGAGGTATACATAATTATCGTAGGAGAATCCCGCCCCTCACATATATATATATATATTATAAGAGTTATATATATATATATATATATATATATTTATATAGAAGAAAAAAGATGAGTATATATATATATATATATATATATATATATATATATATATATATATATATATATATATATATATATATATATATATATATATATTAGAAAAAGATTATGTGATGAGTTTACTAAAGTTATAAAATACTAATCAAAAAAAAAGTCTAGAATAAACCAAATAGATGAAATAGTAAGATATGTTCTTCCTGAGTTTGAGCTTGTATTCAAAACAGTTAAGAAATAACAATTAATGCAATTAATAATTGCCTAAAAAATTTGAAAAAATATCAGAAAATCTTACCTCTGGACATAATTAGTGAGCGTGGAAAAATAATATTTCTTTAAAAGGCTTGCAATAAACAGTAAAAGTTAGATATTTATTAAAAATTCTTTGTTAGGAAGAAACCTGAATTTTTAGGTAATGAAATTAGCCTATATATATTTCTTATTTAATATTTAAAAATATTAAAAAATATTAAAAAATGATCAGTTGAATATGTTTCATTTCAAAGTTAAAAAGCATTACGGGTGGTGAGATGATAAATAAAATATCACAATTAAAAGGAAAATATAGATTGATTGAACCAAAAATAATCATTGAAAATTATTTCTTTCAATATTATTTGCACAATTTTCTTAAGTTTAATAGCATTAGTCAGTCATGTCAGAATTATGACATAAATATTATATGAACATCACATATTAAGTAAGGGTTCATGGGTTCTAGTTTAAAGTATGATAACAGGATGTAAGATCCATTCAAAACCGATGCATCTTTTATGTTACAATTTAAAAAAAACAACAACAAAAAAAATTACATTTTTTCTTCAAAAGTAATATTCATTTCAACCAAAATCAATGAAGAACAACCAGAAAAGTTTTGATGCCAAAATAATCCCTTTCTGAAATCGGGTGCCTATAATGCGTATCATTAAGAAAAATTATTTCTCTCTGTTTCATATATATATATATATATATATATATATATATATATATATATATATATATATATATATATATATATATATATATATATATATATATATGAGTTGGAATTTTAATTTTGTATGCAACCTTATGAGGACAGTATATTATGTAAAACATTAAAGGAAACATTTGTATGAAAGTCCGTAGAATTATTCTATGTTATTTCTTCATAATAATTCAAGTCTCATTTGGCCGAACATTACTCCTTTGTTATAGCAATTTTATTTCTTCATTTTGGTTACAACTTTTTTAATATTTTTATTTTTTTTTTTAATTTTCATTTTTTATTTTATTTTCCTGAATTATGTTTAAGGTTTCCTTTAATTTTTTTTTTTTTTCCTTCTTATATTCTTGGTGCATAGAAATATATATTTTTTAAACTGCAATATTGGGATACGTAAATATATAGTTATAATGAAAGAAGATAATTCTTAATATAAAAGAAAGGCTAGGAAGAAGGAAATGTACAAACAAATATATTTTTAGATCTTTAAGCAATTTTTGCTTTACTGAGAGATTTAAATATGAGATACCCGTAGAAGGGAGAGAGGAAGGGGAGTAGGGGAAGAAAAGTTGGTGTTTTATATTTAAAAATAATGCAAAGAATTTCCGATTCTATACTTTTATTTATATGTTAATGCTATTCATATTTATGCAAAATTTACTACTCTCCGACAAACACACCTACACACACATACGAAGACACACGCAAATTAAAGTAAATTAAAAGCCATTGAAATTAAGGCTAGATTAATCCATTTCCTGGGAACCGTCTTTATTTTAAGCTCCTCATGTTTTAATTTTAATGTTATTCTTTTGGCTTAAAAGAGAAGTTAAATTCCGAAAACGTTTGCAAATATTTTATATACTGGATCGCTTTAGTTTATACACACGAACATAAACATATATATATATATATATATATATATATATATATATTATTATATATATATATATATATAAAAAAGATTTATTGAAGAGTCAGTAAAGTTATGAAATAATCAAAAAGTCTGAGAATAAAATGATATGAAAAGAAAAGCCTCCTCCTCTTTTGAGCTATGTATTAAAAACAAATTAAAGAATAACAATTAATGCAAATTAATAATTGCCTAAAAAATTTGAAAAAAAACATCAGAAAATCTTACCTTTGAACATATTTAGTGAGCGTGGGAAAATAATATTTTTTTTAAATGGCTTGCAATAAAAAGTGAAAGTTAGATATTTATTAAAAATTCTTTGTTAGGAAGAAACCTGAATTCTCTTTTAGGTAATGAAATCAATCATATATATTTCTTTTAATATTTAAAAATATTAAAAAATGATCAGTTGAATATGTTTCATTTCAAAGTTAAAAAGCGTTACGGGTGGTGAGGTGATAAATAAAATATCACAATTAAAAGGAGTTAAAGATTGATGGAACCAAAAATGATCATTGAAAATTATAGCTTTCAATATTATTTGCACAATTTTCTTAAGTTTAATAGCATTAGTCGTTCATGTCAGAATTATGACATAAATATTATATGAACAGCATATATTAAGTAAGGGTTCATGGGTTCTAGTTTAAAGTATGATAACAGGATGTAAGATCCATTCAAAAGCGATGCATCTTTTATGTTACAATTTAAAAAAAACAACAACAAAAAAAACGACATTTTTCTTTTTCAAAGTAATATTCATTTCAAACAAAATCAATGAAAAACAACCAGAAAAGTTTTGATTCCAAAATGACAAAAAATGATCCCTTTTTGAAATCGGGTGCCTATAATGCGTATCATTAAGAAAAAATATTTCTCTCTTTTTCCATATATATATATATATATATATATATATATATATATATATATATATATATATATATATATATATATATATATTATATATATATATATATATTTTTTTATGTATAGAGTTATATATATATATAGGTTATATAATTTTAATTTTGTATGCAACCTTATGAGGACAGTATATTATGTAAAACATTAAAGGAAACATTTGTATGAAAGTCCGTAGAATTATTCTATGTTATTTCTTCATAATAATTCAAGTCTCATTTGGCCGAACATTACTCCTTTGTTATAGCAATTTTATTTCTTCATTTTGGTTACAACTTTTTTAATATTTTTATTTTATTTTTTAACGTTCATTATTTACTTTTTATTTTATTTTCCTGAATTATGTTTAAGTTTTCCTTTAATTTTTTTTTCTTTTTTTTCCTTCTTATATTCTTGGTGCATAGGAAATATATATTTTCTAAACGGAAATGTTGGTGTGATAATGTTTTTGTATATTATAAATATGCAAATGAAAATGTGCGAAACTTCTCCCCAAATATGCAAAATAGTACTGTGGAAAAAAATATTTATAAAAAAATGTACGAAACAAATATATTTTTAGATATCTTTAAGCAATTTTTGCTTTACTGAGAGATTTAAATATGAGATACTCCAGAAGGGAGAGAGAAGGAGTGTGGGGAAGAAAAGTTGGTGTTTTATATTTAAAAATAATGCAAAGAATTTCCGATTCTATACTTTTATTTATATGTTAATGCTATTCATATTTATGCAAAATACTACTCTCTGACACACACACCTACAAACACATAACAACGCAGACAATGCAAATTAAAGTAAATTAAAAACGATTGAAAATAAGGCTAGGTTAATCCATTTCCTGGTAGTCGTTCTTCATTTTAAACTCATGTTTTAGTTTTAATGTTATTCTTTTGCTTTAAAAGGAAGTTAAATTCCGAAAACGTTTGCAAATATTTTATATACTGGATCGCTTTAGTTTATACACACGAACAAAAACACACGTCGTAATGTGTGGGT
>JABUQX010140005.1:0-5000 GCA_015478945.1 Trachelipus rathkii
TACAAGGCCGTGCACACCCAGAGGGGGGTGCTAGCCCCTCCAAGTAGGAAATGACCGTAGAATGACGAAACTTGATATACACCCTTCTTATAAGGTATCGGTGTAGCCGAGGTAAAGTGACACTACGCCCACTGGGTGTTGGGGCTGAGCTGCAATACGTTGGATGTTGACGTAGAAGGACGAAATTAGGTATGCACCCTTCTTATAAGGTTTCATCGGTGCAGCCGAGATAAAGTGACACTACGCCCATATGGTGTAGTGGCCGAACTCAAAGACACTGAAAATTGACATAGAAGGATGAAATTTGGAGAACACAGAAAAGAAAGGATAAATAGGACTGGAGGAAGAGTACGGTTGTATCTTACAAAGATAACACCTTTTCTAAAGGTTGTAGACTGACATTTCTAATTTCAAAATCTCGCTTTCTTGCGTTTTTACACATCCTAAAGTAGTAGATCAGTAAATCAGTAAATCAAACCACCCACCCCACCCCACCCCACCCATGATCTATTGACCTATTGATTCGACATATTTTGTATAACATAACGCAAAAACTTTTATTTATTTTTATTTTATTTGTTTAAAAATATATTTTTAACTAAAAATTTTATCCTTTTTATATTTATAACTTAAACAAATTGTATTTTTACACCATCTAAAGCAGGAAATCAGTAAATCAGTAGTACATCAGTAAATCAAACAACCCACTTCTCTCCTCCTCCCCCTCCGTCTGCCTTCCTCTTCCTTCGTTGGGGATTATGATAGTTAGGTAAGGTTATGATAAATTTTTGTTAAATATTACTGTTAATGTAAAAAAACTTTGTTACGTTAGCATATATTCGTTGGTCAGTATGATAACTAGACAAGGTTATGATAAATTTTTGTTTTATTTTACCCTGTTAATGTAAAATTAACATTGATATGTTAGAGATATGCTTGAAAAAGTGTGAATAGGTTACGTTTTGTGTGCTATATTATTCACTTTACTGTTGTTAAATATGGAACTTTGTTAATGTTAGCTGTTTATTCGTACGTAAGGTATGTTAGGTTTGCCGTTGTACATTATATTCTTAGTTCAGGTTATGATATGTTAGCTTTATGGATGTGAAAACTTTGTTACGTTAGCAATTAGCATATATTCGTTGGTTTGTATATAAAGAACATTTTTTATGTTACTTTTTCTAAAATGATGCTCGAAATATGAATTGAAACAATAGATCAATAGATCAATATGTCAATAGATCATGGTAAGGTGGACGGTGGGGGAGGAGGAGAGGGGTGGGTGATTTGATCTACTGATTTGCTGATTTACTGCTTTAGATGGTGTAAAAACGAAAAAAATTTAAGTTATAAATATAAAAAGAATAAAATTTTTAGTAAAAAATATATTTTTAAACAAATAAAATAAAAATAAATAAGTTTTTGTGTTATGTTATACAAAATATGACTTGAATCAATAGATCAATAGATCAATAGATCATAGATGGGGTGGGGAGGGTGGGGTGGGTGGTTTGATTTACTGATTTACTGATCTACTGCTTTAGGATGTGTAAAATCGCAAATTGATTGATAGATTAATAGATCAAAAGATCAGGGGTTTGGTGGGAAAGCTGGTGTGGGTTGTTGTCGATTTACTGATTTCCTGATCTAATGCTTTAGGGTGTGCAAAAAAGCAAATTTTTTACAGTATAAACATAAAAAGAATAAATATTTTAGTAAAAAATATATTTTAAAAAAAATAAAATAAAAATAAATAAATGTTTTTGTGTTATGTTATGCAAAATATGACTTGAATCAATAGATTAATAGATCAATAGATCAATAGATCAATAGATCATATAGGGGTGGAGAGGGTAGGGTGGGTGGTTTGATTTACTGATTTACTGCTTTAGGGTGTGTAAAAACGTAATTTTTTTACGTTATAAACATGAAAAGCATAAAAATTTTTAGTAAAAACAAAATGTTTTAAGCAAATAAAACAAAAATAAATTAAAAATAAATAAAAAATAATAAAAATTTGAAAATAAATTAAGAAATTTAAATTGAAAAAAAAATTTAAACACAAAGAAAAATGTAAAATGAAACTTATAAAATAATATAGCAAACAATATATTTTAGTTGAGGTTTAAAAAAGAAAACGAGATTTTGAAATTAGAAATGTCAGTCTACAACCTTTAGAAAACGCCTTATCTTTGTAAGATACAACCTTACTCTTCATCCAGTCCTATTTATCCTTTCTCTTATGTGTTCTCCAAATTTCATCCTTCTATTTCAATTTTCAATGTTTTGGGGTTCAGCCCCTACACCATATGAGCGTAGCGATACGTAACCTCGAGTGCATTGAGGTTACTTTATAAGAAGGGTGTATGCCAAATTTCATCCTTCTACGCCGATTTCCAAGGTATTGGGGCACAGCCCTATGACCCAATGGGTGTAGCGACACGTAACCATTGCTGTACAGATGTTACCTTATAAGAAGGGTTTATGCCGTTTCATCCTTCTATGTCTATATCTAAGATTTTGTGGCTCAGCCCCAACACCCAGGGGGCGTAGTGTCACTTCACCTATTCTGTATCGTGGATATATTATAAGAAGGATGTGTACCAAGTTTCATCGTTCTACCGTCATTTGTTACTTAGAGGGGCCAGCACTCCCCTCTGGGGGTGCACGGTTACGTAACCTCGGTTGCACCGAGAAAACTTTATAAGAATGATGTATACCAAGTTTCATCGTTCTACGGTTCTACGGGCAGCACCCCCTCCGGGGGTGCACTGCCAAGTAACCTCGTCTACGACGAAGTTACCTTATATGAAGGGTGTATACCGAGTTTCATGCTTCTATGCCAATATCCAAGATATTGGGGCTCAGCCACCCAGGGGTGTAGTGTCACTTCACCTCTTCTGTATCGAGGATGCATTATAAGAAGGATGTGTATCAAGTTTCATTGTTCTACGGTAATTTCATACCTTGAGGGGTCAGCACCCTCCTCTGGGGGTGCATGGTCACGTAACCTTGGTTGCACCGAGGACACCTTATAAGAAGGGTGTATACCAAGTTTTATCGTTCTATGGTCATTTCTTACTTTGTGGGGGCAGCACCATCTCTGGGGGTCTACGGCCACCTAACCTCGGTTGCACCGAGCATAACTTATTAGAATGGTGTATACCAAGTTTCATTGCTCTACGGTCATTTCCTATTTGGAGGAGCGTTGCCACTCGGGGGAGTGCACGGCCGCAGCCGACCATAATCTGAAGACTTGAGGGTTTCGTTACCCTCTAAACGGGGTGTCAAGTCTGAGGAGGGATACCATATCGCAAACTCCATGCGTTACTATGTACGGTTCCGGTGCGGTGCGGTGCGGTGCAGTGCGGTGCGGTGTGGTGCGGTGCGGTGTCGTAAGATGTCAACGCTTGGAACAACAATTATACATACATAATTAACAAATAATAAATATGAATAAATAAATAAATAAATAAAAATAAATAAATAAAAAATAAATAATAATAATAATTACGACGAGACAGGGTATCTAGGCTAGGGAGTGAAACCTTAAATATGTCAATCCACCCATAAGTACGCATACGAATCTTCGGTTCGTACGCTCTTATTTGGGAAGATATATACACAGAAATTTATCGGTCAAGTAAGCCTCTCACTACCTCACAATAATGAAAATATGAAAGAAAGAAATGAAATGATTAGAAATTGCGCACACAAATCGTAATCAGATTTAATTTTTAATGTTGTTACACACCGTATTTCTTTAGTAACATGCGATGCAATATGCTACTAAACTTTGTCCGTTTTTTCAAAGAATAGTTGACGGTGTTTTTTAAAACAAGAAGACGGCTATTATGTCGACTTTTTGAATATACAAAGATTGCACACCTCTATCACTGAAGGTTTCCAAAAACGCTCCACATATTCTCTTTCTACCTTCGATTAGCCGTCTCCTTCCCCCCATAATCTCGGATGTTTGTTTTGTACCGATATAGGAAAATTAAATTCTTAAATCCTCCGGGGGTGAGACGACACCTTCCTAGGGAGGGTGTCATAAAAAATGCATGTAAGATTTAAGATGATTTTTCAGATTCGTCTGAAGAAGTGACAAATTGTCTTCTTTCTGCAAAAGCGGTTCTTCTGACTGGCCGATCATTTCTTTTGTTCATTTGATTTGAAGGATATGTATCAGAAGAGACTGGAGAATCATTAGCTATACTCTCTCTCTCTCTCTCTCTCTCTCTCTGTATGTATATGTATGTAATAATGTGTGTATGTGTATGTATGTATGTCTTCATGTAGCCAATAGCCAATATGTGTATGTATGTCCAATAATAATAATAGCCAATAATGACAATAATAATAATATGTGTGTGTATACCTATGTATAATATGTGTAATATGTGTATGTATGTGTGTGTGGGAATATGTAATGTGTGTGTGTGTGTATCATGTATGTAATGTATGTTTGTATGTCTTTCAACCATTGTCTTCAACTATTAACTCATGTATGTGTAATAATAATGTCATATAATAATATGTGTAACCAGCAATAATGTGTGTGTCATGTATGTAATAATAATATGTGTATGTGTGTATGTATGTAAGTATGTATGTATATATGAATATGTCAAGTATGTGTATTAATATGTATGTGTGTGTGTATGTGTCATGTATGTGTGTATGTGTGTGTAATATTAATATATATGTATGTGTATGTGTGTGTGTGTGTGTGTATTTAAAGATATGTATATAAATATATATATATATATATATATATATATATATATATATATATATATATATATATATATATATATATATATATATATCAATAGCACTCATTATAACTTTGTAAACATTTTAATTTATGTTCGTACTTATCCTAAGATTTGCGCGAGCAAAATTTTAGCATAATAAGTCAAAAGTAATATACTATAAACCCGTCATTTTGAGATACTCTTCAGTCAGATAGTCAGTAAAAAGATCAAATTAGTAAG
>JABUQX010140006.1:0-10000 GCA_015478945.1 Trachelipus rathkii
ATATATATATATATATATATATATATATATATATAGATATATATATATATATTTATATATATATATATATATATATATATATATATATATATATATATGGTAATAGTTGTTTAGTATATCCGTCATATGTATCTTAAAACTATTAATGCTACAGTAAAAATGGAATACATTGGTGGAATGCTGGTCCAATTTTAGTATTTGAAATAAAAAAAAAAAAAAAAAAATATATACCTCAAAACTACTACAATAGCTACAGCGAAAGGGAATACATTTTGGAATCCTGGTAAAATTCTCACATAGGAAAATGCTTTATACGGCACACTAGGGGGCTTGGAGCCGACGGGGAACACAGGGGGACGTTTTCCATATACTTCGTAGGGGAGGGGCGGAGAACCCGCGACACCCAAATACCAAAGAGCGGGTTCCCGGAATCTTCTCCCCGGAGGGGGGGAATTAGTCCCACCCCGTGTAGTTCCCGGAAGGCCGAGAGACCTTGTGACTCCTGCCATCGGGGCGGTATACCCTTGGTTATTTTAGTGAAAAATAAAGCAAAATTCTAATAGAAAGTTCATTTATTTTAACGAGAAACTATTTATTTTAACGAGAAACCAATAAAAAGGTCTCTAAATAGCCTTTAATCATATTACTATAATTATTAACAATAATTTATTTTATTTTTTTATTTTTTTTACATTTTCCTATGTGAAATTTTACCAGGATTCCAAAAATGTATTCCTTTTCGCTGTTATATTTTTTAGATATATATATATATATATATATATATATATATATATATTTTTTTTTTTTTTTTTTTTTTTTTTTTTTTTACATTTTCCGTACTAGAATTGGACCAGCATTCCTCCCAGTAATGTATTCCGTTTTACTGTAGCATTAAATAGTTTTTAAGATACATATGACGGATATACTAAAGCTGACCTTATATATATATATATATATATATATATATATATATATATATATATATATATATATATATATATATATATATATATATATATATATATATATATATATATATATATATATATATATATATATATATATATATATAGAAATTATAAATACACTATGCTCCTCAAAATAATTTAGTATTAAAAGGTTGGTAAGAACTTTTATAGCAAAATTAAAATTAAAAATTCGATTTGCTATAAAAAGAACTTACTTTTTTTTTTATTTTTGGAGCTTCAAATTGATTTATTTGCCAATTCATTTTATTTAATTTTTTAGTTTATATATATATATATATAGTATATATATATTATATATATATATATATATATATATATATATATATATATATATATATATATATATATATATATATATATATATATATATATATATATATATATATATATATATATATATATATATATATAGATGGTCAGATTTTTTTAATGCTCACAGTATGTAGCTAGAGAACGGCAGGTCCTACAGTAAAACAAATTATATATTTGGAATCAGCCGAAAATTCTAAGGATGGGATTTAACTTTTTTTTTTTTTTTTTTTTAAGTAATTTTTTTTTTTTTTTTTTTTTAATTAAAGGAATACCCCTAGGGTAAACCGCAAAGATGGCAGGAGTCGGGGTCTCTCGGCCTCCCGGGGTGACACGTGATTTGGGATCCTCTTCCAGATGCACTCTCGGAACCCCTGCCCTGTTCTTTGGGTGTCGCGGGGATTCCTCCGACCATCCCCTCCGGGGTATGAAACATCCCCCCCTCTGTCCCCCGTCGGCTCGAGCCCCCTAAAAAAAAATTTAAAATTTTCCAAAAAAAAACAAAATTATTTCACCAAATTTAGGGGGCTCGAGCCGACGGGGGAAAAGGATAAAGTACTTGATAATAGGTCTGCAGATGATTGGAGAGTTATAGAAATTAGAAATAATAAGATGAGGTTATCGAAAGTCAGTCGGCCTGTGACCTGCAGTAACAGGTTCGACTGTCTTCCAGATTGGGAGGGATCAGAGAGAGGGCCAATGGTAATGTTAAGTTTTCTAAAGGGAAGACTGATGCATTGCTAATTGGAGACTCTATGATACGATACCTAGATATGATTTTTCAAAATAAGAATAAAAAGAAACGATTGAGAGTATGTTATCTAGGTGCCAGAGTGAGTGATATTGTGGATAGGATAGATAGAGAGATTGATTCTACAAATATTGATTCAAATATGATTGTGCATGTGGGTACAAATGATATAGGACATAGAAAGTCAGAAGAATTAATAGCAGATTATAGGAGGTTGATTCAGAAGATGAAAGCCAGTGGAAGAAGGTGCATGATTTATGGGATTTTACCTAGGTTAGGTGCAGGTCAGGAATGGGGGAGTAGGGCTTTGGGTGTAAATGATAGGGTTAGGAAATTATGTTTTTCAGAAAATATTAGGTTTTTGGATTTGTGGAGAGAATTTCTGGATAAAGATCTTTTTGCAGCAGATGGAATTCACTTGAGTCGTAAAGGTGTTGGGCTTTTCAGTACCAGTTTGGAGACTTGTTTAGCAAAAACTAGGTAAAGTTGGGGGTGATGGGCTAAATCTGGATACGAATAATAGCGATGGTAGCTGTAATAGTGGTGAGATAAATAAAACTGTTGTTACAGATTCAAATAATGATGATAGCACTAAAAATAACAGCATTTCGAATATCAAATGCTTTTACACAAATGCTCATAGCCTTAGAAATAAAAAGATGAGCTAAACGAGAATCTAGACATTATTTGCATAACTGAGGCAAGGGTTAATGAAGAATTATATGGAGACTCCTTTCAGGAATATGAAATAGACGGATATTCACTTTATTTATACCAGCGTAGAGGGAAGAAAGGTGGGGGTGTGGCGCATTATGTTAAAAGCAATATTCAATCTGTATTAATGACCGACTTTAAAACTAATCATGATATTGAATCAGTGTGGGTAGATATCCTTATGTACAATAAATCATATAGAATAGGGGCATTTTATAGACCTTCTGGTTAGAGTCAAGAATTAGACGCCGAAATTGGGAAAGAAATTGAGACAGCACGCCACAGTAAAGAAAAAGGTATAGTTATAATGGGTGATTTTAATTTTCCTGGCATTCAATGGGATTCCTTGTCTAATATGGACCATAGTAGTTCTGTATTTATAAATTGTATACTAGATAACTTTTTGAGCCAGATGGTCCATGAACCTACAAGACACGATGCACTATTAGACTTAATATTAACTAACGATGAAAGTATGGTGGATGAGGTAAGAGTTGAGAATTTAGGACTTAGTGACCATAATATAATCAGATTTAATTTTAATATGAATGTGATATCTGGGCCCAAATTGCAAGTTAATAAGGAAAAGATCTTAGATTTCAGAAATGGTGATTTTACCAAATTTCGAGACATGCTTAGTACAACTGACTGGGATAAAGAGTTTAAAGACCAAAACTGTTTTATCATGTAGGAACATTTTAAGCAAGTTTTAATGAATATTCAGTCAGTATGTTTTAAACATAAACCAATTAGGGTGGCGAAGAGAAAACCTGTTTGGTGGAATGGAGAGATAAGAGATAAAATCAATGAAAAGCGTAGATGTTTTAAAGATGATTTAGAAAATTATAGGAAAAATAGAAACGAACTTAACCAGTCAATAAGAAAGGCAGAGAGAGAGGCAGAAATTAATTTAGCAAGGAATAGTAATAAAGACCTGAAGAAGTTTTTTTTAGCTTTTATAAATTTAAAAGTAAGAATAGGACAATTGGTCCAATTAAAATTGATGAAAATTTAGTGAGTTCAGATAAAGAGTTGGTCAACATTTTCAATGCTTATTTTGCTTCAGTGTTTACTGAGGAAAGATTAGATAATAGTTTGGAGACTAATAGTTTTTGTATACACGTATAAAATAGACTTGCAGAATTTAAATTTGACGTAAAAGATATTAAACGTTTACTAGACCCTATTGATCCATGCAAAGCTGCAGGCCCTGATGGTATATATGGTAGAATTCTGAAGGAGGGTAGTACCAGCATTGCAAAGGCACTGTATCTGATTTTTAAACGATCTATAACATTTGGCGAGGTACCAGATGACTGGAAAACGGCATATGTTGTGCCTATTTATAAGAAAGGTAGTAAGGAAGATTTGGGAAGTTGTAGGCCAGTTAGCTTAATATATTTGGTTGTAAAGGTTCTCGTAAAGTTACTGAAAGCTCATATAGAGAAATATTTAGAAGATAACATGGTATTGTATGACCCCAGCACGATTTCAGAAAGGGTAAGTCATGTCAGACAAACCTTTTAGAATTTATGGAATACATTACTGACTGCATTGACCGAGGAGACCCAGTTGATATTATATATTTAGACTTTAGCAAAGCTTTTGATAAAGTTCCCCGCATAAGCCTGATGAAGAAGTTATTGCAATGTGGTATAGGTGGAGTGGTACATGGTTGGATTAAAGAGTGGTTGTGGAATAGAAAACAGTGTGTACAACTAAATGGCAATAAGTCATCATGGGAAATAGTGAAGAGTGGTATCCCACAGGGTTCAGTGCTGGGGCTACTATTGTTCCTCATATATTTAAATGATTTAGACCAGGGACTTAAATGCAAGGTTTCTAAGTCTGCAGATGATACCAAAGTGGCCACCTCACTTAGGAATAGTGAAGGATGTATAAAGATTCAAAATGATCTTGATAAACGTCTTGGGTGGGCAGATAAGTGGCAAATAAATTTATATAGTAAAAAATGTAAGGTTCTTCACCTAGGTTACTCAAATAAAAGTTTTAGCTACGATATGAATGGGGATTGGTTTGAGTCTGTGGACCAAGAAAAAGATTTAGGTGTTATTATAAGCAGTAATTTGAAAGTAGCTAATCAGTGTTTGGAAGCAAGGAATAATGCTAATAAGATGCTGGTCATAATAAATCGCAATGTTGTTTACAGGAGCAAGGAAGTAATAAGTAAACTGTATAATAGCTATGTTAGGCCAGTAATAGAGTATTGTGCTCAAGTTTGGGCCCCTTATTTAAAGAAAGACTTAGATATGCTAGAGAGAGTGCAACGTAGAGCAACAAGGATGATTTCTGAGTTCGAGGGTAAGAGCTATGATGAGAGGCTGAAAGAATTAGGAATGTTTTCTGTAGAAAGGTGATTTCTCAGATGGGGCATGATACAAGTCTACAAAATATTTACATCTATTGATAATACTATGACCAATAAATTATTTTTCACAGTAGAACACGGACAGGTGACCAGGGGGTATAATAAGAAAATTAAGAAGAAAGCATGCCATCTTGATATATTAAAGCATTCCCTCAGTAATAGGGTTGTTAAATTTTGGAATGGTTGCCAGAGGAGGTTGTTGAGTGCAACTCGATTGCAACATTTAAGAAGAGACTGGATAGGTATATGGATGGTTTGGGTATCATATAGTATATTTTTACTAAAGCAAATTGGCTGGTTCTTGGTTACTATAGTTATTAAGGTTAATTGCATGTTACTATAAAGTTATTAAAGCTGTAGTGGGGTTAGCATGTACATTCTTTAGATATAGTTTTTAGTTTTTTATTTTAGTTGTAGACTTTGTGTACAAATAAGTTGACAAGCCCTAGGGTGCTTTATGGATTTGCATGAGCATGGTTTAGACTTTGCATATCCTGTATATAGTGATTGACAAGTCCTAGGGTGCTTTGTGGGTTTGCATGAGTATGTTGTTTGGTGATTGGTTCTGTTGGCTTGACTGGGACATTCTTCATAGGCCCATGTGGCTTCTTGCAGTCATTTTTTTTCTCTAATGTTCAAATGAAAAACTGTAGCTATTTTCGGTTCATTCAACGAGAAATATGTTAATAAATGCAATTAAGATTGTTAAAAAAAAATTCTCGAATTTGTTGATAATCGGAAAAAAAACTATCGATTATCGTAAAAATACAAATGCTTTTAATATTTTAATATATCCTTAATCGAAAAAAAAACTATCGATAATTTTTTCCAATCGTTCTTTATTCTTAAAATCTTCCTTTTTCAGCCAGGGTTGGGGATTTATTTGATTTTTTTTACAAAAAATTAAATTTTTGATTTTTTGATTTTATTGATTTTATTTTTGATTTTTTCAGATTCGAAAAAAATTAAAATAAAACTATATATATTATGAAGTTTTTAATATATATTTTTCAATTTTCAACAAACTATTGGCATTGTAACCCGTAATCTGTAACATTCTTTAGTGCTGCTGTTTCATTGTTTCCATTGTAAGATTTTGAACCCAGAGCTAGGGCCTAGGGTTAAAAATTGAAAATTAATGCCAGATGCAGACTAATTATATATATTGTTTTTGTATAATGTCGTATAATAGATATGTTAGGCCAGTATTTGAATATTGTCTACAATTTTAGCACCCTTATTAAAAAAGACAGATATGCTGAAGAGGGCGCAACGTAAAGCAACGAGGAGGTAGATTTTTGGCTTTGAGGATAAGAATAGGCGTGAAGTTGTTTAGATAGGCCCATGCGGCTTCTTAAATATTATTATTATTTATTATTTATTATGGGTTGACTGGGACATTCTAGAGGGGCCAATGCAGCTTAATTATTAATTTTTATTGGTTGACTGGGACAGTCTCAAAAGGACCATGCGGCTTCTCAAGTATTATTCTTATTTATTATGAGTTGACTGGGACATTCTAGAGGGGTCAATGCGGCTTCTTAAATATTATTTTTAATTATTAATTATTATTGGTTGACTGGGACAGTCTAGATAGGCCCATGCGGCTTCTTAAGTATTATTCTTATTTATTATTTGATATTTATTAAGTGAGTAGATTGTAGAGGGGCCAATGCGGCTTCTGAATTATTTATTAACTTTTGTTGGTTGACTGGGACAATCTAAGGACCATGCGGTTTCTTAAATATTATTATTATTTATTATGAGTTGATTCGGGACATTCTAGAGGCGTCACGTGGCTCTTTAATTATTTTTAATTACTATATATAGGTTATTATTGGTTGACTGGGGACAGTCTAGATAGGCCATGCGGCTTTTCAAGTATTATTCTTATTTATTATGGCTGATCAGAGCGCAGAAGTCATCGGGGCCTCATTAATTTTTTATTAGCTGACTGGGACAGTTCAGGAAAGGACATTCGACTTCTTGTATTACTCTTATTTATTATGGGTTGACTTGGGATATCTTTAGAGGTTAATGCAGCTTCCAAGCATTATCTGGTGAATAATAATTAAGAAGCTGCATTGACCCTCTAGAATGTCACAGTCAACCTATAATAAATAAGAATAATACAAGAAGCCGCATGGTCTTTTAGACTGTCCCAGTCAACCAATAAAATTAATAATTAAGAAGCAGCATTGGCCCCTCTAGAAATCCCAGTAAACACATAATAAATAATAAATAAGAATAATAAAGAAGCCTTATGGGTCATCAAGACTGTCCCAGTTAACCAATAATAATTAATAATTAAAAATAATTAAAGCCACATGGATCCCTCTAGAATGTCCTAATCAACTCATTATAAATAAGAATAATATTTTAAGAAGCCGCATGGTCCTTTTTAGACGGTCCCAGTCAATAAAAACTAATAATTGAGAAGCCGCATTGGCCTCTCTTAGAATGTCCCGGTCAACCCATAAAAATTAGAATTAGGAATAATTTTTAATAATAATTAATGTAATTAATGAATAGCATTTATAATTAAGAAGCCAATGGGCCTACCTACACTGTCCCAGTCAACCAACAATAATTAATAATTAAGAATAATAATTAAAAAGCCGCATTGGCCCCCTCTAGAATGTCCCAGTCAATCCATTATAATAATAATTCAGAAGCCGCATGGGCCTATCAAGACTGTCCCAGCCAACCCATATTAATTCAGAATAATAACACTGGCCAACAAAAGATTTTGAGGCAAAACATTTGAAGGTCATTTTATAGGAACTTGTTGCCCTGATTCCAAATATGACATCGTTTTCCTAGATTGGCTCTAGTTTTTGAGATACAGGGTGGTCACAAAAATACATTAATAACAACAATTTATGTTAGGTTGTAACGTAATTCACAAAAAAAACATGAAAGATATATATCAAATTGTTAATGAGTAAGTACATAAAATGCTAATAGGTCAAAACATTCAATTCAGTACAATGAAATCACAATTAATGCATTACAAATCGCTGTCTATATGATTGTCTTCTGTGTGCAGAATGTGGACAATCACGTTGAAGGGCTCCAACAATAGTCGGCCATCATGTGTGTATCCCATCTTCCTGGTATCTTTCTTCCATCACCTTGATATCTTGATGGAACCTCTCCCTTTGTTCCTCACTATAACATCCTAGATTATCCGGAAACCGATCTAAGTGACTATGTAGAAAGTGAACTTTTATGCTCATATTAGCATTCAAATTTTTGAAGTCTGAAAGCATTTTCTGTACGAGTTCTACATAGTTGGCAGATTTATGGTTGCCCAAAAAGTTCTGTGAACAACCAAGACAAAACTTTTCCAGACAGATGCTTCAAGTCATGGAATTTATGAAATTGTCATCCTTGATGATTTGCGAATTTGAGGCCGTTAAAGATTCCAGCTTTGAGTTTTTCTTCTCCATACTCAACCCTGAAAAAAATCTATCTGTAAATATATTTGAAACATTCACTATCTTGTCTAGGGTCCTAACAAATTGCTTCATCAGTCCTAGTTTGATGTGGAGTGGTAGGAAATAATTTTTCCCTGTCAACCAGTGGTTCGTTAATGATATTTTGATGCACCTACAGTCATATTTTTCCCTAGCAGGCCATACAACTTTTTCCCAGTGGTCTTCTTTAGCCCTACTATCCAACAAGCATGTGAAACAAGGGTACTTAGTATATCCGCTTTGCTGCCCAAGTAAGATGTTGACCATCTTCAAATCAACGCATATAGACCACTGGTGTTCATTATATCTAAGCTTCTCTGCAAGATCATTCTTATATTTTCATATTCCCTTCGCCTTTGTTGAGTGACCTATTTTACATTCGGCCTTGAGACAGTTCTTTCACTTAGTCTAGATGTAAAACCTCAGAATCTTGCTTGGAGAGAAACTTAACTCTCGTACTAAATCATTGATCTTTTCCTGGGAGAACGAACTTTTGCTGTATAGAAGTACTTTCTTCATATTCACTACCACTATCTGTACGTGTGCACACCAAATCCTGGATATCTTCTTCATCAGACAATGCTAGGTCTGGGAGTGTAGTGAACACTGGGATGGGGACATCGTCGGAGTGTGGTACAGGTCGCCTTGTTGATTCCAAATCCGGATACTCAAATTTACGTTTCTTGTAACGATTGATACCTTTCACATTAACCAAACAAAAATAACAGTCACTGTGGTGATTCTTTTGCTCCCGCCATACCATAGGCACACCAAATTTTAAACCTTTTCTTCGTCCATTTTTCCACTGACGTAGATTTTCGACACACGTTTTACAGACCATATGGGGAGCCCAAGACTTATCTTGGTCTCCGAGTTTCATTCCAAAGTATGTCAGATATGCTTGCTTCACAAAGTTAGTAATATTTCTTCTTTGGTTCTCCTGGCAATATTCACCACAGATGTAGCAGAATACATTGGGGTTATTCAAACAGGCTCTTCGTGAAGTACTCATAGTGTTCTGAAAATAGAAAAAAATAAAGTATTTATAAAGGTAAGCCCCTTAAAAAGAAATAAAACGATATTACTGTAAAATATGCATTAAAAAAGATATTTGTATAAGAGTATATCTGGAACACCCTGTATCTCAAGAACTAGAGCCAATCTTGGAAACTAATGTCATTTCTGAAATCAGCACACCCGATATACTATAAATTCGATAAAATATCCTTGGCAGCAAAAAAATTTTTTTTTTTGTTGACCAGTGTCATGGGTTAACTGGGACATTCTAGAGGGGTTAATGCAGCTTCTTAATTATTATTGGTTGACTGGGACAGTCTAGATAGGCCCATGCTGCTTCTGTATTATTATT
>JABUQX010140006.1:12500-20412 GCA_015478945.1 Trachelipus rathkii
GTATATCTCAAAAAACTTCACCAATAGCTGGCGAAAAGGAATACATTTTGCAGATCCTCGTAAAAAATTTCACATAGAGGAAATGTAAAATAATTTTTTTTTTTGTATACGGCACAATAGGGGGCTCGAGCCGACGGGGGCCAGAGGGGGGACGTCCCATAGGGGAAGGGCGGAGGAACCCCGCGACACCCAAATACCAAAGCGGGGTTCGGAGACCCTCCCGGAGAATCTACCCATAGTTCAGGAAGACGAGACCGACACTCTACATCGGTATACCGCCAGGTATTCTTGATAAAAAAAAAAAAAATAGCGAAAGTCTTTATTTTAACGAGAAACCAATAAAGGTCTCTGAAATAGGCACTAAATCTATATTATAACATTATTTAATAATAATTTTATTTTTTTATTTTTTTGCATTTTCCTATCCAAAATTTTACGATTCGAATGTATTCCTTTTTCGCTTTATTAATATTAATGATTTTGAATATAATTTTATTACGGAACAGCATTGGACCAGCATTCAACAATATTCCCGATTTTACTAACCAGCGTGTAGACACAGAATATGAACGTATCCGTATTATCGTATTATTGTGATGTATGCGGTATCGCATCGCGCCGGTCCCTCAGTTGCAGCCGCGGTTTATACACAAACTGGTTTGGGCGCCCATTTTTTCGGGCTTTATGAGAAATCCCATAGGATTTTCTTATATAAAAAAATTATTTAAAATCACGGGATATAGGCTGCTCTAAAGGTATTAGTAGTTACCCAGAGTTGTCACTTGAATGTTTATAAAGTACTGGGATATGCTCACAAAAATGGCCGTGAAACTTTGAAATTTTTTTTTTAGAGTTTCATTATTATTATTTTTAGAGTATATCATGAATTCTATAAAGTGGGGGTGACCTCCTACACTATTCTGCTAGGTAGCTACTATCCTGTGTTCTATCAATTTTATATAAAGAAAAAATCCTATGGGATTCAGTTCTTCAGTTATCTCGAGTGAGACTCTTGAATGCTGCAATATCATGCATCACCTTTTACGTGCATATATGTATATATGTATATATATAATATATATGTAATAATAATATGTATGTATATATATATATATATATATATAATATATATATATGTATATGTATATATATATGTATGTAATATATGTATATATATATACTATATAAAAGGTATAATATATGTATGCATGAATAATAGTTGTACAGTACTATGCTCATATACCAGCTACAATAGCTACAGCGAAAAGGAATACATTGCTGGAATGCTGGTCCAATTTTAGTGCAGAAATGTAAAAAAAAAAAAAAAAATTCAAAACCCACCAATGCTTCACAGCAGAAAGGGTATTTTGGGTCCTAGTAAAAATTTTTAGATGAAATGTAAAAAAAAATTATTGTTAATAATTATGGTAATATGATTCAGAGAGCCTATTTAGAGACCTTTGATTGGTTTTGTTTTTCGTTAAAATAAATAGACTTATTAATTTTTTTTTACTAAAAAAAATACCCAGGGTATACCTTGATGAGTCAGGTCTCGGCCTTCAAGGGAACTACCGGGTGGACTGAGTTCCCCCCTCCCAGGGAGGTCTCGAACTACTCTTTGAGTATTTGGGTGTCAGCGGGTTCCTCCACCCCTCCCTACGGGGTATAAGTCCCCCCCTGTGTTCCCCGTTGACTCGAGCCCCCTATTGCCGTGTAATAATACCTTTACAAATAATATATATATATATATACTATGTCCCTATACAAAAAAAAAATAATAATTATTTATTTATTTTTTAGCTTATTTTCCTAACTAAATTTTACAAAGGATTCCAAAAATGTATTCTTTTCACTGTAGCTATTTGTAGTTTTGAGATGTGGTATGACACAATCTACATCCCATACCATATATATATATATATATATATATATATATATATATATATATATATATATATATATATATATATATATATATATATATATATATATATATATATATATATATATATATATATATATTAAAAAAAAAATTTAATCATTAATTGATGTGTAACTTGGACATATATAGAGAAAATGTTGTTGGTGAAAATGCTGTTTGGTAACAGAACACTTTAGAATTTTGCGGGTGAAGATTGTCAACCATTTTCCTTGTTACGACAATTTAAAGACCGTCCCCTAGTTCAAGTTATTCGTTTGTGGGTGAAACTTACCAAAAGCATGATATCAAAGGCAGTGATAGGTACAAGAAAACTTAATAACATATTTGGAATCAGCACATGAAATTTGAATGGAAAATGCAAAAAAAAAATTTCTTTGACATCTCGAAAACTATGATTGGTACAAGAAACTAATAACATATTTGGAATCAACATATGAAATTTGTATGGAAAATGGAAACTTTTTTCTTTTTAATATTTTAATTTTATTTATTTTTTTAACTTAAAGAATGCCCCCCAGGTTAAACCGCAAGGAGGCAGGGTCTCACAGCCAAATTGGGGGATGATCTCATCCCCCCTCTCCCTATAAACCAGCCTTAAAAGAAAAAAATTAATTTTTCCATACAAATTTTATGTCGCACGATTCCAAATATGTTATCTCTTGTACTGATCGTGGATTTTCGAGATATCAAATTTTTTTTTTTTTGCATTTTCCATACAAATTTCCTAATGCTGACTCCAAATATGTTATTGAATTTTCTTGTACTACCATAGTTTTCGAGATATCATGCAGGTGCTTTGGTAAGTTGCCAAGATTTGTTAATTCTACATAGGTTTTCTCTTTGTATACCTAACAAAACATATAACCTGAACAAGAGGGCCTGAAATGAGACCTAACATGATGGATCAAAAATGAAAAAAATTATGGAGTTTTAATAACTTAAAGACATAAAAGAATATAGGGAACGGTAAAAGCCGGGCCTCTCAGAGACTGTCCCAATTAGCCACTACCCGAGCAATACTCATGCAAATCCACCACAAAAAAGCACCCTGAACTGTAATTTGTTGCTTCAAAATCCCAATTTGGCTTAGTCAAAACTAATGATATATAAATATGATACACAAACCATCCACATGCATTACTAAGTTATGGTCACACATACCATCTAACTATAACTATATCACAACTAAAAGCCCGCCAATTTGGCTTCATCCATCATATATGATTCCAAACCCATCCATAAACCGAATCTAACCCCTTACGTGTTTTTTTTTAATCGAGGTCACACTCCAACGCCTCCTCTGGCAGGCTATTCAAGGGTACAACAACCCTATTGCTGATGCATGCTTTCTTTTATCAAGATGGCATGCTTTCTTCTAAATTTTCTTATTATGCCCTGGTTACCTGTCCATTTTCTACTATGAAAAATTTATTAATCTAGGTATCAATGGGTGTAAATATTTTGGGCTTGTCCATGTCCCTCCTGAAATCATGCTTTCTACAGAAAACATTCCTAGCTCCTTCAGTATCTCCTCATTGCTCTTAACCTCAATTAAAGTCTCCCTTTGTTTGCTTTACGTTGCACTCTCTCACAACTTATCAGTCTCTTTAAATAAGGACCCCAAACTTGTGCACAATACTCTATTCCTGTCCTAGCATAGCTATTATACAGTTTGCTATTACTTCCTTGCTCTTATAAACAACATTGCGTTTATTCAGCCAACATCTTATTAGCTATTTCTAAGCCGGCTTACTGATTAAGCTACTTTCTCAAATTACTGCCATAATACACAAATCGCGGTCACAGACTCAAGCCAATCCCCATTCATCGTAGTTAAAACTTTATTTGAGTAACCTAGGTGAGACCTTTTTTGTTAAAAAATTCATTTTACCCTTATCTGCCACCAAAGTTTATCAAGATCGTTTGAATACTGCATCCTTCACTATTTCCTATGAGGTGGCCACTTTAGTATCATCTACAGAAGCACGAAACCTTGCATTTAAATTGGGGTTGCACTTTCGGGCAACTGCCCGAGGGTGCCACCTACCCACCCGGGCTGGGCATTTTATACAAAAGGCAAAATGAAAGGCGGGTTTTATAAAAAAATTATAACAGTCGTGATATAATTATTAAGATCTGAGATAAAAAAAACAGAATTATTACATATATTTACACTATAATTACAGTATTATGGAAGAAATCAGGTTTTTTAAAATTATATTAACTATATCAATTTTATTAATAGTCACTTAAAGTCTTGAACACAAAAGAAAATTTAGATTTTAAGTTTATATACTATATATTTATATTATATAATTATTATATACAATAAAATTAATTACAACTTAATCATTAGTACAATAAAATGTAATTGCAATATTATGAAACTGAAAAATGGGCTTTCAAAGATAAAAAAAACAAAAAAAAAACAACTTTTAAACTTAATTATCAATTTAATTAATTTAATTTAATTAATTAACGACACATTGGACCTTTTAGAAAAAAATAACTTTTGATTTAATTAATAAGCATTTGGAAATGATGCACTTTTTAAAAAATTATATATAACTTTATATTTATTTAAGTAACAAACCAAGAAAAAAAAATTGCACATTAGGCCCTATATATAGCAGCTAATAGCTATAAGCCTATATAGAATATAGTATTAACTATTAAGTAAATTTAAGTTTCTTGGTCTACCATTGACTACCAATCATCACTTTTTGTATCTTTTAGCAATCTATGGCACATTACAAGTTTTTCTGCCCTTTCATTCCCTAACCTATTTCTAAGCTTCGTTTGGATCATCCCAAAATTTGAAAATATTCGTTCAATCGAAGCTGAGCTGGCTGGAAGAGATAATATCATTATCATTAATTGGCAAAATTCGTTTGTAATTAATGTTACTTTTTGAAATTTTTTTGCTAATTATGCGCCACCATTTGGCAGGTTCCAGATTGTCATATTTTCTTTTAACATAAACTTGGGATATTCTCCCTCATCCTCAATGGATAACAATAGTAATGGGGCAATATAAGATGGATTTATATTCCCAATCCATTCAGATATTCTTTCATTTTGTTCTTGTGTAAGGTCAACTCCTTTATATTTTGGGTGGGCTTGATAAGCAACAAGATGAAGAGGCGTTATACATTGATCAAATCTTTTTTTAATTATTTGTAAGTAAGGTTGTAGCTCTGAAGTATTTATTAAATTCATACATACATAAAAAATCTCACATATATATATATATATATATATATATATATATATATATATATATATATATATATATATATATATATCTCACTCTCTCTCTCTCGCCTATATATATATATATATATATATATATATATATATATATATATATATATATATATATATATATATATATATATATATATATATATATATATATATACACAAAGGTGGGTATCGTTAAAATTTTCAATTTCCTTGTTTTAAAGGTGTTTGTTTCCGGATCTTCCACAATTTTCCATGGACTAAAATAAATGATAAAAACATCATTTTATCTATCTTTATCAATAAGGAAAGGTGAAAAAATGAAAGCCCTCCAGAGCCCACCCTCTAACCATCCCAGTTAACAAATTTTCTTGGCCAGCTTTCACAAATTTAAATGATATCATACAATTTGACATTTTACACAAAATTAAAGTTATATTACATTGAAAATTTTAAAACAGACATAAAATTATTATATAAGCTAAAGTTCTCGGCAATCAATTAATTTTTTCCTAAATGCTCCATAGAAAATATGTTTACCAGGTCCCTGCTTTTTGCTTTCACATTTTCCCTTTTTCTTTCCACTTTATTCAAAATAAAATTGAAAAAGGAAAAGATATCACAAAATGTCAGAACATTGCACTTTCTTTTCTCTCTAATATGGAAATAAAATCTTTTCCTTTTCTCCTAAAAAACAAATAATATTATTTAATTCTAAACTAAACATACTAAAATAAGTACATTAATCTTAAAAAAAAAAAAAGTTTATGACTGTTTAGAAAAGCTATTTTCTCTTCTAAAATATGAAGTTGTTTTTTCGGTCTCTTTGACAATATTTATCTTAACTTCTTCAGCCTCTCTCTTTAATCTCAGCTGCTAATTTGCTTTTTTTTTTTTTTTTTTTTTTTCACCTTCAGAGTTTCTGCTTATTTGGCACAGTTTTCTTTTTAAGTATGTTTTATACTCTGAAGAAACATTGCGGCAGTATGACATCATCTCATTTGTAATACAATAATCAACCCCTCCAGTATTTTTCATTTCTTCAGCAATAACTCTTTTAGCAACAACTGACTCTTCACACAAATTTTCTTGTAGACAATGTTTGTTTGTCGAGAAACCTCTCTCCACAGAAGCATTCCCATGAAATAAAGAAAGAATCAGTGTTACAAAGTTTTTTGTTTCTTTTTGAACGTTTACATTTTTAAAAATTTCAATGAAAAGTTGATCGAGTCTATCTTCCTTCTTATCAAAATTTTTCAGAAGTTCAAGGACATAGGAATTAGATATCAAAAGTTCATAATCCTCTTTGATTATATCAGCCGTCGAACCATCCATTCGCTTGATATCAATGAATTTTTCAACACACATATTAATTCTTTCAGAGTTATTAGAAAGCATTAACTTTGGTGACAAACAACTTAATATCTTTGTGATGGAATATTGAAGAGGACTTCTTTCTACTAACTTCTGGATAAGTACTTGCAAGAATAACATACAATCTTCTCTAAATTTTAAAATTTCTGGAGTTTGCAGCCTTCGAGGTGCATTCCTAATTCCCTCTTTTGCTGTATGATACAGGTCCGCATTTATGATTTTTTTTTTACCTTTAAAGTTAATTTTCATTAAAACTTTGACGTATGAACAATAAATGTTCGGTTTTAGAATTCTTTTCATTAAAGTTTTAGCTAAGTGACTGAGATCATCATACAAGAAGGGTGTCAATGGGTCTTAACGTTGAAACTTCGATAGAAATCCTTTTTTTTTTTTTTAAAGTAAAGTAAGGAGCTAAACCAAATACACATAAATAGGAAAGTTTATCTTTGCTCACACCAAAGGACTGAGCTATCTGCGAATCAGGAAACATCTTACTAAATTGTTTTTGGCAACAATCAGAAGCTCTATTGGAAATATGAGCTTGATTAACAGTCAAACACCACATTATTTCAGCTTTCTGTACATCTTCTGCCTTGCTAAAAGAGACATCCAAGGTAGAACCAATTGAGGCTCCCTAAGAACAAGAACTTGATGCAGAATTATTCTTTGCAACTGTTTAGAATTAATTGAACAGTACCCAGTACTTTGCTTAACAAAATTGTTCATCATGTCCGGCGAGCTGGATTTTAAGCATTTAGTGATGCTCTGGTGTTTCTTGCTACTTGCATGACTTTTAATGGATCTTGTTGCCATATTGGAAAGGCAAAATTCTTTCTTTCAGTAGATGCACAAAGCGTAATGTTCTGATTTTGATTCTCTGAGCTATTTTGACCAAAATTCTGGATTTTAGGTGAGATTCAGCCATTGTAAAAATTAAAACTGGCTTTATAATAGTTTTATGCATTTTAAAAAATTTAAATGTTTTATATAATACAAATTAAATCAATTCTGTAAAAAAAAAGGGAAATTAGTTAAATGCGCTGATACTGCGGTGAATAAATTTTTTAATAAAATAATATTACGTAAATGTATAACTCAAAAAGTATAAATTCTTAGGCTAAGAAAAAGTGGATATATAATTTTTTTACTTATTTTTACTCCATATTGGACTTATCAACAATTTAAATTCTAAGTACTAGGAAGAGGATAATCATTCCTATTTCCTTTCCTTTCCCCTATTCCCTGTCTCTCTCTCTCTCTCTCTCTCCTCTCTCTCTCCTCTCTCTCTCTCTCCTCTCTTTCTTTCCTCTCTCTCTCCTCTCTCTCTCTCTCTTTCTCATATATATATATATC
>JABUQX010140007.1:0-2500 GCA_015478945.1 Trachelipus rathkii
AGCACCCCTGATTGAAGAGAAGACTTTGGTGAGTTGGTTTTCCACATTCTTACCTAATGATCTTCCTTTTTCAGACCAGTCTACCACTTCATTATATATATATATATATATATAACCATATATATATATATATATATATATATATATATATATATACACTTACCGCAGGTGTAAAACATTTAGGTATAGACAATCTTCTCTTCCGTAGACGCAAGATGTTATCCCTTCCTTCATAATTCAGAAGGGTAGAATGAGGGTTTGAAGGCAAGCCACTGGCAGTTTAAGTGCCATTCAGGACTCCGTCCCACGATTCCAATGGAACAGGATCCTTTAATATGTATATATATATATATATATATATATATATATATATATATATATATATATATATATATATATATATATATATATATATATATATATATATATATATATATATATATATATATAACACTATATATATATATATATATCATGAGTTTTATTTCCCAAAATAATATTGTATTTCGACTGGCGTAAAAGAATTACTAGAAAAATAAAAAGAAATCAAATAAATGCAACTGTACATAATAAAATGTGAGTTAAATTTGCGATAATAATTCTTTGATTCGTCAAACAAAATAGTAGTTAAAATAAAAATCTGATATGCTAATTTGAATTCAGAGCAAAAAAATCTATCAAAAAAAAAAATTGGAATTTTGTGACTCAAAGTGGTTTTACAGTAAAATAAAAAAAGCATTTAAAGAAATACAAAATGAACTCTTACCTTAAATCTTAGATTTCCTTCAGGAGGTTCAGCGTAGGGAATACTCAAATAGGAGAAGAATTCTGCTCCATTTAGGGACTTATCTTTGAATCCCTGAATCTGACCTTGGGTGACATGGACAATGGGTGCTTCATTGTCTCCGACACAAAGGTCAAGTTTGCTTATGCAGAGAAAGAAACAAAATATGATGCCATAGGCTTTGGCGAACATTTCAGTTCTCTTAATGGTTTATATTTTTATAATTTACTATTATATATATATATATATATATATATATATATATATATATATATATATATATATATATATATATATATATATATACATATATATATATATATATATATATATATATATATATATATATATATATGGTGAATTTATTATTTTTATTAACCTGAAATATATTATGAATTCTCTACTCGTATCCCTGACGTTCTGGGAAAAAAATTATCCGATATGAAATTCGTATCTAAAAATTATAACACATCTTTCAACTATAAATCTATACGCTTTTTTTTTTTTCCTCCTCCTCCTCCTTCTTGATCATCTTCAATTTCTTTGCTTTCTAAGCTTCGGTGATCTACGCTATTGCACAAAGATTTTGTCTGACTTCCTGACGCCTCTCCATACAATTGAAGATCTTCTCTTTTAAGCTTAGTGACACCTAACTTAGAAGGTATGATCAATTATAGAGTTTCATTTTTGAAATGTCTGGAACGCACTCCATTCCTCTATTGTGCTTATTCTTTTGTAATGAAGGTTGCCAAACACTACCCACGTTACAGGGCCACATCATTCTTGCCTCAACTCTGAAGGAGTGGATTTCTACCACAAATGAGTTAAAACACCGATATATATCTATATAATAATAGCATATATATATATATATATATATAATATATATATATATGTATATATATATATATATATATGTAATATATAAATATTAATTATATCATATATATATATATGTAATAACCCTTTGATGATACTCTTTCTCTCTACTCTATATATATATATATATATATATATATATATATATATATATATTTCTTTCATATATATTAACACACAGATATATATATATATATATATATATATATATATATATATATATATATATATATATATATATATATATATATATATATATATATATATATATATATATATATATATATATTTTTTTTTTTATTTATTAAAGTTTTTGTTTCTTTTTTTTCCTGTAGCACCGAATAACTTCCGTTTTCCTACGCTACATTTTGATTTCGACTTTCTTTAATGTTTGATAATCAATTGACCACCCCGGTCAAACTAAAAAATATCCTTTATATATATATATATATATATATATATATATATATATATATATATATATATATATATATATATATATATATATATATATATATATATATATATATATATATATATATATATATATTTTTTTTTTTTTTTATATTATAATATATATATACTCTCTCTCTCTATATATATATATATATATATATACTCTGGCTTTATATACTTACATATATAAATATATATATATATATATATATATATATATATATATATATATATATATATATACGCTGAAATTTCTTTTGTCTTTTGTACCAAAGGATGCTATTGGGTGCTTACTTCTACTCTCAACCAATAGCTTTGACAGGAGCAGACTCAAATTTGTGCCATGTTTGATACATGAAAAATCAAGTATCACGTATTTAT
>JABUQX010140007.1:7500-11955 GCA_015478945.1 Trachelipus rathkii
GCCGTGCCATTGGGTTTAACAAACCTCAAGTAAATAGATTTTTCACCGCTTACAGAGAATTGTTGGAAAAAGACCGCTTTACCCCAATGAGAATATGGAATGTTGATGAAACTGGTTATTGGTATATCAGCCGTACATACACCTTCAAAAATAATAGCAAAAAAGAAAGAGTGAAAGAGGTTAGTAAAATGACTAGTAGGGGAAGGGGAAAAATGTCACAGTGGTATGTGTTACAAAAGTTGCAGGAACACAAGTTCCTCCGATGTTTATTTTTCCAAGAAAAGTAATGGTTCTCCCGTTAACGAGCCCTCAACTTCATCAGGTCATTTACGTGAAGCTTTTGAATGGAAATAAATGCATCCCTGCATCAAGTGAAGCAAATGTTTTGAGAAAATTTGAATAAAAATAAACATAGTGAAGGGAGAAATATTCTTGGTCAGCTTTCTCCTCCATTAAAAGCTGTTAGTCAACGAGTTCGAAATCGTAGAGCTGGAAAAGCAGAGGTCGTTACTTATCCTTATAAAAAACTTCGCGAAGAAGGTGAGGTACTCATCAAGCTTATAAATCAAAAACAAAGAAAAAGTTGAGAGTAACTTCAAATGAAGGAAAGACTAAAAGGAGATCAGCTGGTAAGATAATTTCATCATCTGATGAAGATGAAGAGTGGCCTTGTTTAATTTGTGGAGAACCATTTTCTAACAGTAAGCCAAACGAAGTATGGGTTCAATGTACTGTGTGCCACAAATGGTCACATGACAAGTGTACTAATGGCATGCAAAGATATGTCTGTCAAAACTGTGAATCAGATGACTTATCTGGAGAATCAAACTAATATAATGAGGATTTTTTTTTTATTTTTATTACAGATAACGTTAAATTTTGATACAGAGGAGGTATTTATTTTCTTTATAGAAAATTTTTTTTTAAATTTTTCTTTTTTTGGAAATATTTCTAAAAAACATTGTTAATGTCATATTAAATTGAAAATCTTATATAATGCCTAATTATCCTCTCTCCACATGTATTAAGAATACTATTATTACATTTAAAATTATAACTTACCAATAAGGATAAAAAGCCTCCCAGGAGATAAAATTTCCCTTTCATAAATTTTACAAAATCCCTTCCCAAGTCGTTTAAGAAAATAAATGGATTACCATATTTACAACAATTAAAGTGCAAAAACTAAGCAATGAAATGACGCAAAAAAATATATATATATTCCATTTAGTTTAAGAGTAATGGCCAAGGCTGCTTAAGGGGTGCGTTTTACAGACCTTCCCCTACATACACACACACACACACACACACACATCACACACACACACACTACACACACACACATATACATATATATATATATATATATATATATATATATATATATATATATATATATATATATATATATATATATATATATATATATATATATATATATATATATATATATATATATATGTAAGTAAGGATTGTGTCCAGGTAAAAAAATTCACTTATAAGTTATAATAATTAGAATGTAGTAGTGTGGTTAAAATGGTGAAAAACACCATCATGGAAACTTATTCCGCCCGGAATAAGAAACCCATTGTTGTTAAGGTGACTGCATCTTAAGTAAATATATTTTTTGTTTTATTTAGTCTTTCCTCTTGGATTTTATATGGGTAATTAAAACAGTTTCTCTATTTTCAGTAGCCCTTTATAATTATATTCTAATAATGACAAGTAGCTATTAATGTGATGAATGAATACTTACTAAAGTATCAAAGTATTAATGATGTCCCAGTCCTTAAACACAGTGACATATTTATGAACGTGGGAAACACACTTGCGTATCAAAATTCTCCCAGGTATGTAATCATGTTTGAACTTCTAAGTCACATTTATTAAATAGGTAACCCATGAAAGTACTCACTTCATTCCCTTCTTTATAGTACTTTCCCAAGATTCCTCAACCCTTTGACTCGTCTCGTCGTGAAATTCTTAAATAAGACCCCTCATTGACAACGTTTTATCGTTAGGGTAAGATCTCTCTCTCATTTTATATTTAAGCATTTCTTTTCATTAATTGTTTAATAGTCAAAAGCCTTAAATAAATTAAATAACAACTCTAATTCCCGTAATCATTTTTACAGGGTCTTTATGTTTGATTCTTTATTTTGATTCTAGTCATTTTATTTTTGGGTCCTACTTCTAGGACATAGCAAGAACATTCTTATTCTTATTGTTGGGTTTGATTCACCTTACAAGAATCATCTTTATTTCTGGTCTTGATTTACAGTCTTCGTTATAGACCTCTCGCAAGATTCATTGTTATTTTAGGTTCTAATTTCCTTTAGTATACATAAAAGGAAATTTTAAGTTTAAATCTTAATTTGGAGGAAATATCCTTCTAAAATTATTGACTGACCAAGTCACCTCGTGACTGTTACTTACCTAGTTATTACCTTGTTTTCGTTGAGATTGTTCCACAATTAAATACATGTTTGTATCTGGAATCTTCTCACCCACACCCTAATAAAGTAATTATTTAATTATTTGCGGTTTTAGGTTTAAGGAAAATTATAAACATAAGCAGGTACTCCATAAACATACTGGAGTCTGATCTGCTTCATCTATCATAGCTATCCCCTTACTCATCCCGGATAACTGGTGAATGTATTAACATTACCTCTACTACTTGTGAAAGTATATATGGATTAATAAATCTATCTTTTACTTCTTTTTCATTCTCCCCTTCTACTTCTCTATTGTTATAAGTGATCTACCTTTAGCCACAAACCAGGAGCATTTGGAACAAGCGGGTGGTCCCTTTTTCCTGTATCCTGCCAGTAGAACGAAAGTCTGATGGCTCTTTTCCAGGTAGATATTACATAATTTCTTTTTACTTTTCTCACTGTTCTTTTATATTAATTTAGATAATATTAATTACTTTTCTTCTGGAGGTCAAGTGACCATAATATCTCATGCCCTCGTCACTTGGTCTCCACTACATAAATACAAGAAAATAAAAAGTGGCGCCCGAACAGGGACTATCTGTCTTGTTCGGTGCTTTGCCTTGCCACTGGATTGTGATTTTAGATCACTTCACTCATTGTCAACCTCACAACACAGTAATTAAAAGACATTATTCTCATAATTCTCCCTGACTGTCTTAATATTCTTTAAAGTTATATATGAGTATTCTTCTTTCTTAAATTTGAATGAATTTGAAAGAGATTGAAAGAACTCCTTGATAATTTGTATTAAAACTATACAACATTTATAAGCAATTTAAATTTAATTGCTTTATAGTTACTTTATTAAAACTATAAACTTAAAATATATTGTATTAAACTAAAATGGTTGATCAAATAGACGCATCAACTGAGCCCGAGTCTCCAGAGATCCCTACCACTAATTTGATTGATTTTCCCATCCATGAGGAAACTACTCTTTTAGATTCAAATAGGGATTTACTCACCTTTAACCATAATTCTCAAAAACATTGTTATCCCCACAGTATCGATTCCCAAAATGGTCGTCACCCATCACAATATTCACAGAACTTACATGGTCCTAAACCATCACATCATTCTTCTTACAATAATGAGGATTCATGTCGTTTAAATCCTCCATACCTACCACATAAGTCAAAGTCGTACCCACGTAACACTAAGCATAATTTCCCATTGCACCAAAATTCTTACTCAAGATCAAAAACAAACTCTGATATGTACTCAGGTCCCATCATAAAACAAAAAATCGATAGGATGGAAGAAGACATCTTACACTTGAATTCTTTACTCAAAAATTCACATAATCTTAAAGGGGTTGACCCTGGTACATATACACTAGATAATGGTACAAATTTCTTAACTTATTTAGCGGATTTTGAACCTTACTGCCAACTTCATTATCCCACAGCCCATCACAAATGGTTAAATTTACTCGGCAGACAACTTGACGGTCACTTCCTTAATGTCTATCGTCTTGTCACCAAGGAGGATAGAGATTATTTCTCTGTTCGAGAGACCCTCATCCAATGGTATGAGGAGGAAGAGAGGAAAAGGAAGGAATCCCTATTGCATACATTTCAATCTGCCCGTCGTTACAAAAATGAGAGTATTCGTTTGTTTGCCTACAGGCTAGAACGTCTGGCTAGTCATGAACCATGGTCTAGACATGAGTGGCCACGAATCTCTCCGAACTACATTTTTATGTAACCTTCCCACTAACATAGAACAAGGTGTTAGAGAGTACATAAAAATGTACGAGCTCAATAAAAATTGGCGTACACCCTGGTCCGATATCGTGGGGTATGCTGAATTCCTATACACCCATAACAAAGATTTCTCAAATTTCCCATTTACATATCCCCCGAACACAGAACATGTCGTAAAGAATACACAAAATACTAATTACCATTCTAAGGTTTCCACTCATACAACTTCTAAAAAGTTACATTCTTCTAAG
>JABUQX010140009.1:10000-20000 GCA_015478945.1 Trachelipus rathkii
AGCTTTGATGACTCAGATTTATTGATGGTTCAACTTTGATGGTTCCCAATCACCGTAAGAAGTATCTAGTGATGTTCTATTAGTGTTCTATGAGTATTCTATGAGTGCCAGTGAGTGCCAAGTGAGTGCCAATGAGTGCCAATGAGTGCCAATGAGTGCCAAGTGAGTGTGAGTGCCAAGTGAGTTATACACATAGTGCTAAGAAGTGAGTGCCACATAGCAAAAGATTGCCACCCTAGGTGCCACTTTTTCAAATATTAATTAAATTACATTTGAAAATCCAGTATTTACTAATGTATTTAACCTCAAATTATTGAAATTAAGTTACAATTTTTATTGATTTTCGTTCCTGGAGTCAACATCTTATAAATAGAAAAATATATATATATATATATATATATATATATATATATATATATATATATATATATATATATATATATATATATATATATATATATATATATATATATATTACTTACACACACAACACATCCTAAAACACTTATACACAAGCTCACTATGACACTTATACACTATGACACTTATAAGCGCTTACACTCTCCATAGACACTTACACTAGCCCATATACACTCACACTCACCACAGACACTTCCCACTTACATACATACTTTGATGCCTCAACTTTGATGCCTCAGCATTGATGCCTCAACTTTGATGCTCAACGTCACCACCTCAGCATGATGCCTCAACTTTGATGGATTGATGCCGCAGCATTGATACATTTTCTAACCTTTTCCCAACCTTTCTACCACCAAAACGCAGCTATATTGATGTCTTCCCTGAACCCGTAGGCGTCGATGGCCCGTCACGCTGGTCGCGAAGGCCGACGCCGCGGGGACGCCGCCGCGTCCCAGCCCGCCGCGTGCATCCCGCAGGCACAATATTTCGTTTACCGCCACGTGCGCCGCAGGCTATTCCCTTGCAATGAAAAATATATATACTATAAGTCATTCATTTTATTTCATACTTAAACATTCAAAAAATTTCTTTTCAAATATACTATGAGTCATTCATTTTTACTTCATACTTAAACAAAACATTTTCGCAAACCTAAAACTGTAACTCATTACAGACCTATTATTTAACACATATATTTATTAACATTATTTTTCTTAGAGTGTCTGATATATAATCATTTTATTTTACTACAATTGTACGAAATATTTATTAAAAACATAAACTTTACATACCTTAAAGCAGTATAATCAATGATAAATAATAGAGGTGTTACCTAACATCTAAGGGATTAGTATGCTTTTGTTTACTGCTTTACTGCTTTAGCTTACTGCTTTAACTACTTTAGCTCATATATTTATTAACATTACATTACCTTAAAGCGGTAAATCAGCAGTAAATCAACTAGGTTGTTATACCTAACACCTAAGGGATTAGTATGCTTTTGTTTTACTGCTTTACTGCTTTAACTTTCTGCTTTACTGCTTTAACTCACTGCTTTACTGCTTTAACTTTCATACATTACATACCTTAAAGCGAGCAATCGATATCAATGGTGTTACCTATATACCTAAGGGATTATGCTTTGTTTACTGCTTTACTGCTTTAACTTTCTGCTTTACTGCTTTAACTTTCTGCTTTTGTTTTAACTTTCTGCTTTACTGCTTTAACTCATATGTTTTACTACTGTTTACTCATATATTTATTAACATTATGTTTTTATTTTGTTTTTACTTTTTATTTATTATTTATTATTATTATTTTTATTTATTTATTATTATTTTTATTATTTTTATTATTTTATTTTTATTTTTATTATTATACTTAGTGTTATTACTTCATGCCTATTGTTATTATTATTTAGAACACACATACACACACACACACACACACACACACACACACACACACACACACACACACACACACAGTCACACGTACCCACCCATACACAGTCGCCCACACACTGTAGTTGCTACACTCACACACAGATTTGCCCACACTCCACACACAGGATGCACTTACACTCCTGGATTTACTTACACTCACACACACAGATTTACTTACACACACAGATTTACTTACACACATAACGTACACACACACACACACACAGATTTACACTCACACACAGATTTACTTACACACACACACACGCACACACACCTCACTTGTTTGTATGAACATAATTTATTAAAACATTTTATGTTTTAATTAAACACGTACATTTATATTACTCATTCAAATATAACTAAAATTATTTCAAAGTTTCTTAAAACTTCTATAATAAATCAATCATTATCTTTGAACAAAGAATTTATTATTAACTGTTAATACTTTTTGTTTATAAATTTTATAACTATCAAGTTTTAAAATAACTTTTACTAAAATTTTATGAAATTTTATTAAAAACATATATTTTACGTACCTTAAAGCAATAAATCAGTAAATCAGTAAGGTCAGCCCCTAGCACCCCTCTACACCAAGCTATGCCACGTTTTGTTCTATTGACTTACTGCTTTACATCATCTTTAGCCATGTAATAAGTATAAAAATAACAAAATAAGTTCTTCTCTGCTAACATAACATGTATTTTATTAAAATCTTTCTAAGTTCTTATTTAAAAATAACAATTATTCACTTACATTTATATTATTCGTTCGATGTTAACTAAAAATATTTCAAAGTTTTTTAAATAATTCGGATTTTCTTTATTATTATTATTATGTACATTGACAATCCATCACGAGAAAACACAACAACCTGCACTCCTTACAGATACGAAACTGACCTCTCTCTGTAAAATGTGTTGAAATAACTACTTTAGGCCTAAATTTAGGATAATCCTTTTTGTATCCCGGGGCGATTTAAGCCTAATTCCAGGTCAAAATATATTTCAAACTGACCTTTTTCTGTAAAATGTGGTGCAATAACTACGTTGGGCCTAAATTTAGGCCTAAATTTAGGATAAGCCTTTTTGTAGACGGGCTAATTTAATCCTAATACCAGGTCAAAAGGTAATTCCAGTATAGACAAGAATCATTGTTATTATTATTACTTTTTATTATCTTTTAGACCCCTCAATTTAGGATAACCTTTTTATCCCAGGCTGATTGAAGCTAATGCCAGGTAAAGGTAATTCCAGGTATAGACGAATCGAGAATCAGTATTATTATTTTATAAATATATTTCAAACTGAAACATGCTGGATCGGTAAGATCCTTTAAGCAGGTAAGAAGGAAATGTTTACCTTTCTTGTGAGTGGACGGAGTAATCCTTATCTCTATATGACCTCGTATGTGATTGGTCGAGAATTATTTTATCGCTTTTTGGTTTTAGGTATGTAAAAACATGTTTTTTCATATCCTGAACCTGGGGTTCGTTTATTTAAACTCTTAACATACATGTAAATATTTATTTAAGAAAGTAAAAATAAGGATAATAAAACTTTACTATATAATTAGAAATTTAATAATCATTATCTTACAATAATTTATATATATATATATATATATATATATATATATATATATATATATATATATATATATATATATATATATATATATATATATATATATATATATATATATATATATAAGGCTAAAATTAAATATATACAAGAGTGTTAAATATATTTACAATGATTTTATATATATATATATATATATATATATATATATATATATATATATATATATATATATATATATATATATATATATATATATATATATATATATTTATATATATATATATATATATATATATATATATTATATATATATATATATGTTTTTATATAAATATTTAAATATATATATAATACAGGAATATTATTATATATAACACTTCCACATACATTTTACACATAATGTTTATGATTATTTTATATTAAAATTCTCTAAATCTTTGCAAATATGCCAATCATTTATATCATTATCGATGATATAGTTTCGTATCTCAGTAATACCTTCAGTTAACACATACGTAAAAAGTTCCCGCTCAGATATCATAGTATATTTACATTCGGGGTCACCTGCATAAATACTTTCTTGCCATTGTTTTCTAAGTAGATAAATGAATTTCTGTACGTCTATAGAACTTAGGAAGCGATCGATGATGCGCGTAGGATCATCGATCAGGGTTTTCTTAAATGCGTAGTATTCTTGGTATAACATGTAATGAATTACGGTTACGTAATTAGATAACACATATGTCTTCTTCATCTGTATTAGGCCTGAAATGTAGAATCCAAATGATGTAGGTTCAAATACGGTTGTTTCATTATTTCTCACCCATAATCTAACTTCCAAGCTGATTATGTTTTGATGTTTATAAAATGCTAGAGTAAGTTGCTTATCGCTGGTTTCTTCGCACAGGCTAATAACTGTTTCGGTCCAGTTTAAAGCTGAGCTTGGTTTAAAGTATTCTGTAAGCCACTCTTCAGTGTGATTACATATACAAAGTAATTCATCTGGACTCATGAAAATACGCTTGGTATTATAACAGGGTGATTGGGTAGCACACTTGAAAAATTCAAATCCATCGGGTTTTCTTTTATATAAGAATGAAACCCTACTTCCAGGGATCTTGATTTCCCACTGGACAATGTCTTGTATTGAGGTATACCTGTTAAGGTGAATCATGATATACACTTAGTGAAAATAGAGCACTTTTATTACAAATCAGAGAACTTGTGCACCGCTTAACAGCTAAAACGAGTATGATTTTAAAATGAGTTTGGGTCTAAAACACGCATCCTCAAATATAATTTTCATCCAATCACAGGTAAGGTTCAGGATATGAAAAAACATGTTTTTACATACGTAAAACCATAATAATAAATTCTTTGTTCAAAGATAATGATTACTCCATCCAATCACAAGAAAGGAAAGCATTTCCTTCTTACCTGCTTAAAGGATCTTACCGATCCAGCATGTTTCAGTTTGAAATATATTTATAAAATAATAATAACATTGATTCTCGATTCTTGTCTATACTGGAATTACCTTTTGACCTGGTATTAGGCTTAAATCAGCCTGGGATACAAAAAGGCTTATCCTAAATTTAGGCCTAAATTTAGACCTAACGTAGTTATTGCACCACATTTTACAGAAAAAGGTCAGTTTGAAATATATTTTGACCTGGAATTAGGCCTAAATCGCCCCGGGATACAAAAAGGATTATCCTAAATTTAGGCCTAAAGTAGTTATTTCAACACATTTTACAGAGAGAGAGGTCAGTTTCGTATCTGTAAGGAGTGCGGGTTGTTGTGTTTTCTCGTGATGGATTGTCAATGTACATAGATAATAATAATAATAATAATAATAAAGAAAATCCGAATTATTTAAAAAACTTTGAAATATTTTTAGTTAACATCGAACGAATAATATAAATGTAAGTGAATAATTGTTATTTTTAAATAAAAACTTAGAAAGATTTTAATAAAATACATGTTATGTTAGCAGAGAAGAACTTATTTTGTTCTTTTTATACTTATTACATGGCTAAAGATGATGTAAAGCAGTAAGTCAATAGAACAAAACGTGGCATAGCTTGGTGTAGAGGGGTGCTAGGGGCTGACCTTACTGATTTACTGATTTATTGCTTTAAGGTACGTAAAATATATGTTTTTAATAAAATTTCATAAAATTTTAGTAAAAGTTATTTTAAAACTTGATAGTTATAAAATTTATAAACCAAAAGTATTAACAGTTAATAATAAATTCTTTGTTCAAAGATAATGATTGATTTATTATAGAAGTTTTAAGAAACTTTGAAATAATTTTAGTTATATTTGAATGAGTAATATAAATGTACGTGTTTAATTAAAACATAAAATGTTTTAATAAATTATACTTATATGTGTAGTGTGTGTGTGTGTGTGTGTGTGTGTGTGTGTGTGTGTGTGTGTGTGTGTGTGTGTGTGTGTGTGTGTGTAAATCTGTGTGTGAGTGTAAGTAAATCTGTGTGTGTGTGTGTGTAAGTAAATCTGTGTGTGTGTGTGTAAGTAAATCTGTGTGTGTAAGTAAATCTTGTGTGTGTGTGTGAGTGTAAGTAAATCTGTGTGAGTGTAAGTAAATCTGTGTGTGACTGTGTGTGTGTGTGTGTGTGTGTGTGTGTGTGTGTGTGTGTGTGTGTGTGTGTGTGTGTGTGTTTGTATGTGTGTTCTAAATAATAACAATAGGCATGAAGTAAATAACACTAAGTATAATAATAAAAATAAAAATAAAATAATAAAAATAATAAAAATAATAATAAAAATAATAAAAATAATAATAAAATAAATAAAAAGTATTAAAACAAAATAAAAAACATAATGTTAATAAATATATGAGTTAAAACAGTAAAACATATGAGTTAAAGCAGTAAAGCAGAAAGTTAAAGCAGTAAAGCAGAAAGTTAAAGCAGTAAAGCAGAAAGTTAAAGCAGTAAAGCAGAAAGTTAAAGCAGTAAAGCAGTAAAACAAAAGCATACTAATCCCCTAGGTAACACCTCTATTGATTTACTGATTTACTGCTTTAAGGTATGTAATGTATGTGAGTTAAAGCAGTAAAGCAGAAAGTTAAAGCAGTAAAGCAGAAAGTTAAAGCAGTAAAGCAGTAAAACAAAAGTATACTAATCCCTTAGGTGTTAGGTAACACCTCTATTGATTTACTGATTTACTGCTTTAAGGTATGTAATGCTAATAAATATGTGAGTTAAAGCAGTAAAACATATAAGTTAAAGCAGTAAAACATGAGTTAAAGCAGTAAAGCAGTAAAACAAAAGCATACTAATCCCTTAGGTGTTAGGTAACACCTCTATTGATTTACTGATTTACTGCTTTAAGGTATGTAAAGTTTATGTTTTTAATAAATATTTCGTACAATTGTAGTAAAATAAAATGATTATATATCAGACACTCTGGATTTTTTCTTCTTACATGCAATTTTTAAAAATTTATAAATTAAAAAGTATTAAGTAAAAAGTATTAAGTAAAAAATAATGTTAATAAATATATGTGTTAAATAATAGGTCTGTAATGAGTTACAGTTTTAGGTTCGCGAAAATGTTTTTAATAAAAATGTTTAAGTATGAAATAAAAATGAATGACTCATAGTATATTTGAAAAGAAATTCTTTGAAATGTTTAAGTATGAAATAAAAATGAATGACTTATAGTATATATATTTTTCATTCGCGCAGGAATATTGCGCCTGCGGGCGCACGCGGCGGGCGGGAACGCGGAAATATTGCGCCTGCGGGCGCACGCGGCGGGCGGGGACGCGGCGGGTCGCACCTGCGGGTGCGGGGTTGTCAGCCTTCGCGCGGAGGGCGCATGCGGCGCCCTGATGGTACGCTTATGAACTAGGGGAAGACATCAATATTAGCTATGTTCTTTGGTGTAGGTAGAAAAGGCTAGAAAAGGTTAGAAAATGTATCAATGCTGCGGCATCAATCCATCAAAGTTGAGGCATCAATGCTGAGGCATCAATGCTGAGGCATCAATGCTGAGGCATCAAAGTTGAGGCATCAAAGTTGAGGCATCAAAATATCGAGTGTGTGAGTGTAAGTGTATCTGTGTGTGGGTGTGAGTGTAAGTGTATATGGGCTAGTGTAAGTGTCTATTATGGAGTGTAAATGCGCTTATAAGTGTCACTTAGTGTATCGTTAAACCCTTAGTGAATGGCTATTGTATAAGTGTCATAGTGTGTATAAGTGTAATAGTGTGTACGAAGTAAAAAAAATATATATATATATATATATATATATATATATATATATATATATATATATATATATAAAAAATATATATATATATATATATATATATATATATATATATATATATATATATATATATATATATATATATATATATATATATATATATATATATATATATATATATATATATATATATATATATATATATATATATATATATATATATATATATATATATATATATATATATATATATATATATATATCCTATACAAATATATATATATATATATATATATAGGCGAGTGGTAGAAAAATACTTTAAGCTCATGGTAGGAAGCATTCTGCTTGTAATATACACCAGTCGAATCCTCAGCACGCCCATAACCTGGGGTAGATGATACCCATAATGCCAGGGCTTATTCAGGGCTCAGGGAGGCTGAAAAGGCGAAAAGTGATGGCCTCAGGTGGCTATGGCAGCATCACTTAGCCTCATTGCCGGCACTCACCCAGCACTCACTTGGCACTCATCTGGCACTCACCTGGCACTCATAGAATACTCATAGAACACTAATAGAACATCACTAGATACTCCTTACGGTGATTGGGAACCATCAAAGTTGAACCATCAATAAATCTGAGTCATCAAAGCTGAACCAACAATATAGGTACCATCAAAGATGACACCATCAAAGTTGAGCCATAAAAGTTGAGCCATCAAAGTTGAGCCATCAACAAAGGTGAGGCATCAAAGCTGGGGCATTAAAGTTGAGGCATCAAAGTTGGGGCATCAAAGTTGTACCGTAGAATACAAAAGGGTTGACCGAAAAATTTGGGTTCTCAAAATTGTCCCATGGAAGACCAAAGGGTTGGTCGAAAAATTAGGGCTGCCGAAAAATTAGGGATGGCCAAAAATTAGGGTGGGCCAAAATTGACCCATGGAAGACCAAAGGGTTGGTAGTGTGTTTGTACGTGTGTATAAGTGTAAATGTAAGTGTAAGTATCTATGGGTGAGTGTAAGTGTCATAGTGAATGTATGTATAAGTGTAAGTGTGTGTGTGTGTGTGTGTGTGTGTGTGTGTGTGTGTGTGTGTGTGTGTGTGTGCACGCGCACGTGTGTAGGTGTTCAAGTTAGGATAGATCCATACATGCGTTCAAGTTAGGAACGAAATATGTGACGGGTGGGCCACGAGTGGGCAAAAAATTGGCGTGGGCCAAAATTGACCCATGGTATCTGGCAAGGTCAAGGCCGAAATATCATGGTCAAACAAGGTTAAGACATCAAAGGGCTGAAGCCACGGGAAGGACAAAACGCCGTGGGCCAAAATTGACCCAGCATGGCATGCAGCAGGTCAAGGCCAGCTATCGCTGGTCAAACAAGGTAAAGAACATCAAGGTAAGCCCCTAAGGGTGTGCCGTGGGCAAAAAATATTATGGTCCGAAAAAAAAGGGGCGGCTGTCGGAGACAATACATACAACGTTGCTGCGCGCAACCGTTGGCCCTCTTCGAAGGGTTGCAAAAGTGCGGGTTGCCAAAAAAATTAGGGTTGCCAAAAATTAGGGTGCCAAAAATTACCGTGGGCCAAAAATGACATGGAGGGCAAGAAAGCTGGTCGGGTCAAATTACAGTAGTCAGGTAAAAATTCAGGCTGAGCTCAAAAAGATCGCGGTCAAAAAAAGGTCAAAAAGGTCAAGGTCAGGTGTGGTAAATCAAGGCAAAATTTATAGGTCAAGGTCAGGTGAAAAATAGCTGGTCAAATGATGAAGCTTTGATGTCACATATCATACTACTTATATATATATATATATATATATATATATATATATATATATATATATATATATATATATATATAGATATATATATATATATATATATATATATATATATATATATATATATATATATATATATATATATATATATATACTATATATATATATATATATATATATATATATATATATATATATATATATATATGCAAAAATCGGCATATTTTTTTTACATCGTCATCGTCATCGTCATCGGCAAATTTCGCCGATTATTTTGCCGATTAATTGAACAAATATTAAGAATTTTGAATAATATTAAAACTCAATAATAATAATAATAATAATAATAATAATAATAATAATAATAATAATATAATAATAATAATAAATAATAAATAATAAATAATAATGTTTTTTATATATATATAATATATAAATATAATATATAATAATAATATATATATATATATATATATATATATATAATATATATATATATATATATATATATATATATATATATATATATAATA
>JABUQX010140009.1:27500-37364 GCA_015478945.1 Trachelipus rathkii
TTCTTTAGTTTTAATGTTTGGTGATTGTTCTGTTCTACACTTCTTCTCTAAATTTCGAAATTCATAATTAAATATCTTTTGTTAATTTCGATAAGTAGTAGTGAATAACGTAAGTTTGTTATACTTTATTTTATTTTACTTCAAGTTTCAAATAGTAAGTATTATTAATGAGGCTTCTTCAAATTAGTTATAAATATATATATATATATATATATATATATATATATATATATATATATATATATATATATATATATATATATATATATATATATATATATATATATATGTCTCAAATCCTTTATATATATTATGTAGTGATGCCGGAGTTTCGTGAACCAGCTTTTGGTCCAATAGGGCGTGGCTCGTTCTTATAATGTGATAAGAACCATGTTCCCTAAGGATAAGATAATTGAATGTGTTATTTCACGTATTATTTTTTTTGTGCTTTGCTTGCGCGTGCACCTATACATACACGTACACGTATTATTATTATTGTGTTATTATTATTATTATTATTATTATTATTATTATTAACATGCATATTATTATTATTATTATTATTATTATTATTATTATTATTATTATTATTATTACGTCGAAAAAAATTGAATCCTTCGTAGAAGGATTCAATTTTTGAGCCGACTCCGGCTCCGACTCCGACTCCGACTCCGACTCCGACTCTGATTATTCTTCTTATTATTATTATTATTATTATTATTATTATTATTATTATTATTATTATTATTATTATTATTATTATTATTATTATTATTATTATTATTATTATTATTATTTATTATTAATGATTTTTTGGAAACTCCGGCTCAGCCTCTGAGTCCAATATATATTTACATGGGTTAGGCTTATCGTATAGGGTTAAAATTTGGAGGGATGTTAGATGGGTATGTAACCTCGTCTACGACGAGGTTACGTCCGTGGGTCCCCAGTGACCACCAAAAATCGAAGTGTTCGTAATTGGCTGAAATTTGGTGAGCGGTTAGAGTGTAATTTCTAGAAAGACTTGGTATATGGAAGTCTAGGAGTTGGCTCCATCCGATGCTGGAGCCATTGCGTTACCGAGTTAATAAACTTTCATATTATAACAACTTAATGTTGTAACCTTAGCAGGTTATCGAGGTCGTGAGTTCGAATATGAGGAGTTACAGGTTTGTATAGAAGTGTCTAAGGGCCACGGGTGAGGTCCCGACTGAAAAAAAAAAGCACAGAGTGTAAAACAGAGGTCGAGATAAGTTAGACAAAAATAAAGAAAGTCTAAGATGTAAGTTAAAGTTAACAGTGAAGTGCTAGGATAAATATTTTTCTTATGTTATATTCCATTATAAAGAATAAGTTCAGACCGCAGGTGTTTAAGAACATGCAGGCAATGCGTTCCGTTAGCTGGCTGAACCGGCTGCGTGTGCAAAGGCACAAGGGCGTGCGATGCCTCGACCGCGACGTGTGCGCGCGCCCGCAGGTGCGCCCGCCGGCGCGAACCGACGCGAAAGGGGCGCGAGCGCGCGCCCCCGCGTCCCGCATGTGCGATCCGGTACGAGAACGCAAACGTGTTCTGTTTTCAACTTAATTTTTTTTTTCCAAAATTTATTATTATTTTTATTTTATTTTAATTTATTTTTGTTTTTACTAAATTTTTAAGCTTTTCATATTCATAACGTAAAAATTTACGTTTTTACATACCCTAAATCAGTAAATCAGTAAATCATACCATCATCCAAGCACCCTCCTGTCCATTCGTGATCTATTGATCTATTGATCTATTGATCTATTGATTCAAGTCAAATTTTTTACTAAAAATGTCATGTTTTACATACCCTAAATCAGTAAATCAGTAAATCAAACAACCCTCCCCGCTCCCTCTCACCCTCCCTCTATTGATCTATTGATCTATTGATCTATTGATCTATTGATCTATTGATTCAGGTCATATTTTTTTACTAAAATTTATGTTTTACATACCCTAAATCAGTAAATCAGTAAATCAAACTACCCTCCCCACCACCCTCCCTCCCTCCTACCCTCCATCTATTGATCTATTGATTCAAGTCAAATTTTTTACTAAAATTGTTATATTTTACATACCCTAAATCAGTAAATCAATAAATCACTGATTCCATGTATCTTTCCCTCCACCTTCCTTCCCATCCGCGATCTATTGTTCTATTGAGCTAGTGAACCATTTATAACATAATTGCAACCCTTTTCTTATTCATTAGTGTTCGGGTGTCAATCTAGAATGGACGTTGGTAAATTTATGTTCCGCGCTCCTGCTACATGTCTTGTGTCTGGTCCTACAGGATGTGGGAAAACCTTTCTGTTATTAAACATTTTAAAAGAGGTCGAGATTTTCGAACAACAACCTGTTAAAATCATATGGTGCTACAGTGTTTACCAAGAAAAGTTTAAAGATTACAAAGATGTATTCGAATTTCACGAAGGGTTATATGACATAAAAGCTCTTCAATGTTTACCAGGGCATAAAATTATAATTCTTGATGATTTGATGCATAAATTGAATGAGGATATAGCAGAAACTTTCACAGTTTACTCTCATCATTTAAACATCACAGTATTTTTTATAACACAGAATATCTTTCATCAGAATAAGTATATGAGGGATGTGTCTTTAAACACACAGTATTTAATCTTGTTCGGCCAAAGAAGGGATATGAGTCAGGTTAATGTTGTGGCTACCCAAATGTTTCCTACTCAACGTAAAGAGTTCCTAAAAGTATATAAAGAAGTTACATCTATACCTCACGGTTATTTACTCTGTGAGCTTCATCCTAAGAACACCCATAGAGTGTTGCTGCGTACAAATATCTTACCTAACGAGATTGAGACAGTATACATACCTGAATAATGAGTGCTTTAGTAACAGATTATTTACCTCTTATGAGAAAATTTAAAAACCTGAAACCTTCTGAAAAACGTAAACTGATCTGTGAAGATGAAAAATTTATACAATGTATAGCAGAAGTATGCCTAAATCTTATAAAAGGAAATGTTCCTTTAAACAGACCTCAGAAGGTAAAGCTACGTCGTCATAGAAACATCATTAAAAAACTTGCTGGTAACGTAAGAAAACTTAAAAATAAAAAGAAGCTATTACAGAAAGGTAATAACCTTTACTCTTTTCCGTTATAGCCCCTTTGATAACCAAGTGGCTTGCTCAATAATGAAGAAGGTAGTAGTTTTACCCTACAGCGATTATGAGAAGATGAAATATAATACAGGGCCCCTACCTCTACAACAACAACAACAACAACAACAACAACAACAACAACAACAACAACAACAACAACAACAACAGCAACAACAACAGCAACAACAACAGTTCGAACAACCTCAATCAAACCTTCATCTGCAACAGATTGGGTATAACCCTTATCAACCCCTGATTCAACAGCAGCCTTTTAGTTTATATGATCCGCAAGTTGAACAGATAAATAATTACGAGAAGGAACTGCATCAAATATTAAACTCTGATGTTAACATTCATGAAAAAAGAGTCCTATATCAAAATGCTATACAAAAATTAGTAGATCTAAAAGTTTTACTAAATTCACCTAAGGAAGATTCAGTTCTAACGTCAAATACTAAGATTGATGTGAAAAGAGAAGATAATTTTAAACATGTACTCAAGGAAAGCTTACCAATGAGGAGTAAGAAAACGGGTATAGCTCTATATAATATTTTAAAAGAACAGATTAACTGGAATGAACTCGGCCAAATCATTATTGACGGGGAAACAATACTTGGCTCGAATATTGTTGACTTGATATCCGATCTCTCGCGTGATTGGAAGAAAGCTCCAGTGACAGGATGGAACAGGATCAAACAAGAACTTCAGACTATTAATTTTCCGAGAACTTTAATCCTGAATAAACAAAGATTAGCGGATTTGGATAATATTCCAATGTCTCCTAGACCTGATGCAAGTCCCTCTGGTACTTCTTTTGCATCGGATAGATTAAAGCTGTTAAGTAGAAGTACATTACGTTCAAGTGTAGGAAGAATAAGAAAAAAACCACACATCGCATCAAAATGGATTAGTTCCTAAATATTTATTGTAATTTTTATATGATTGTATTATTTGTAATTTAAAATTATGTATATAACCTATGTTATCTTTCTGTATACATCTGTTAGGTTTTTTAGACTTGTAATTTAAAATAGTTAATATTATTTTGTAATTAAAAATAAAATATTTCATATATACATTTGGTTTTTATTTTACCTTTTTTAGTATAAAAGAATATAATTTTTATTGTTAACGTCATTGTGAATCATGGAGGCTAAGGAAGCGGTCGATAAATATTACTTTGATGTGAAGCAGCCATACAGTTACGGTGGTTTTTCAAGGTTTGCATCAAAGTTTCCTCAAATTAATAAAAAAGAATTGAAAAAATATTTAGAAGGTGAGGATGCTTTTACCCTACATAAACCTATACGAAAAAAATTTCCGACACGGAAAACTATAGCCCCACATTTAGATAACGTATGGCAGTTAGATTTAACAGACATGATAAAATATAAATCTTACAATGATGGGTATCAATATATTCTTTTTGTGATAGATGTATATTCCAGATACTTATGGTTAAGGGTTTTAAAAGATAAAAAATCAAAGACTGTTGCTGCATCAGTCAGAGAAATTATAAATGAAGATGGTAGATATCCTCAAATGATATGGACCGATAAGGGGACAGAATTTTTAGGCAAAGAGTTTCAAGAGATAGTTACTGAGTATGACATAGGGTATTACAACACATTTTCAGTTAATAAAGCTGCAATAGTTGAAAGAGTACAGAGGACTATAAAAGAAAGAATGCATAGGTATTTCACGAAGATGAATACATTTAAATATTTCGATATACTACAAGACCTGGCTTACTCCTATAATCGTTCTTATCATAGAACACTTAAGAATACCCCTATAGAGATGGTGAAGACAAAACCGGCTGTACCTATCAACTCAATGGGAAAAATAAAAGATAACACTGGTGTTAAAGTAGGAGATTATGTGAGAGTATCCAGGACTGATGAAAATTTCAGAAAAGGGTATGAAGCCGGTTGGTCGCGAGAAGTTTTTAAAGTGGATACCATCAGAGAATTCCCTAGAGACAGGTTAAAATTATACTATCTTGAGGATTTAGATGGTGAAAAAATAAAAGGAGGGTTCTATAAACAAGAAATACAGAAAATACGATTTGATCCTAAGAGTCACGAGTATAAAATAGAAAAAATATTAGGATCTAAAGGAAAGGTAAAAATAAGCAGTATCTTGTCAAATGGATAGGTTACCCTGTGAAGTTTAACAGTTATATAAAGGCTAGCGAGATTAAGAAACATTGATCAGTTTACATTGTGAACATGGAGAGTGAAGATCATTTCTATTTAACGTTGCCGTCATCGGCTTCTATGGACTTATATCCTGAAAATAAAATATCAGACTTTACTACAGAGTTATTGAGTCCTATAAAACTCGAACGAGAAATGTACGAAGTTGGATTATGCGAAATGATACTGGATGCGCGTGTAGAGAATATGCCTGAGTCACACACTGCATTTGTAATATTTAGAAGTGTTGAGAATGTTAAAAACGTATTAAAAATTAACACAGATATGAGTGTTATCGTGAGAGCCGATAGGGAATATTTCTTTGAAAGATATTTAATAAACAGAGGCCTCTATAAATCTCTTACCGATGTGTTCGTAGACTTAAACAAACAATTTAAATCAAGTCGTATATGTAAAGATTTAGTATTTCTAGTTAATAAAACATTCAACGAGGACAATGTGTTAATCACATTAAAGTCTCAAGCTCAAGTAAACCTGAAAGATCGAAGTTTATTTATTTTCCACACTTCAGACTGGTTTCGTAAATGTAGTTACTTACGTGATGATACAATATTGAGAATTAACGATATCAAAGCACCTCTAAATGAATTAATACATTATATCCCCACGATGGAAGAGTATTTAGATAAGCTTGTAACAAAAAGCAACACCGATGATTCATTACATTTTGTATGTGATCCTTCAAAGATGTTACACGATCCTGGTGTAGCGTATGTTTACAGCGATATTGTAGAACCCCAGTATGTTGGAAACACTAAGGCACAGTTACTAAGAGTGATACATTTTCCTAAAGATGGTAGAGTTATAAGTTTTCCTAGTGTGCACTATATACCTCTGAATAATGCTCAATTTAGAACTGTAAGAGTGTATATAAGAGATGTTGAAGGGAACCCTTATCCATTCACATCTGGTACGGCAGTGTGTAAAGTGCATATACGGAAGAAGCTCCGGTAGTGTAAAGAGTCTAGCACGTAAATAGTTGTATATGAAATTGAGAAACTGTAATCATGACCTCCGAAGATCATTTCTATTTAACGCTACCCTCATCGGCTTCTATGGATCTACATCGTGCTAATAAAATATCAGACTATACAACTCAATTATTGAACCCCATAACTTTCGATAGAGAAATGTATGAAGCCGGATTAAGTGAAATAATTCTTGATGCATCTGTCGAGAATATATTAGAGTCCGCCTCAGCCTTTATAATATTTAGAAGCGTTGAATATGTTAAAAATGTATTAAAAATTAAAGCTAAGACAGACATTATTGAACATGATGGAAAAAAATTTTTCTATGAAAAATATTTCATAAGTAGGGGTCTTTACAATTCGGTTACTGATGTGTTCATGGCTTTAAACAAGAAATTTGAAACAAGTCTGTTATGTAAAGATTTAGTGTTTCTTGTTAATAAAGCCATTAACGAAGATAACGTGTTAATCACATTAAAGTCTCAAGCTCAAGTAAACCTGCAAGATAGAAGTTTATTTATTTTCCATTCAGCAGCCTGGTTTCGTAAATGTCATTACTCGCATGTAGACTCAATATTAAAAAATAACGATATCAAACCATCTCTAAAGGATCTAATACGTTATATACCAACGATGGAAGAGTATGTATCAAAAAATGACACTGAGAACTCATTACATTTTGTATGCATGCCTTCTAAGATGTTTCAAGATCCTGGTATGGCCTATGTTTATACAGATATTATAGACCATCAGTACGTAGGGAATACTAAAGCCTCTTTGTTAAGAGTAGTTCATTTTCCTAAAGGTAAAAGAGTTATAAGTTTTCCAAATGTTCACTACTTGCCCTTGAGTAAGACCCAACTGAGTTCGATTCGTATTTATATAAGAGACGTAGAAGGCAACCCATATCCATTCACAAATGGGACAGCAGTGTGTAAAGTACACATTAGAAGGAAGCTCCGTTAAATAATAATAATGGAAAGAGAACGAGTCTTCAGGGGTTCAAGAATGCAGAGAGGGTATGGTTTAGGTGGATTTTGCTTCGTTGTTCAGACTTGCTATCCCTTTGTTTAAATCAGGAGGCAAATACCTTGCTAAAAAAAGCAGCTAGGACAGGCCTAAGGCACTTTCCAGGATATTATGGGTGGTGTTAACCCTCGAACAGCTGTAAAACGTCGATTAGCCGATGCTTCTGATGAAATGTTAGATGATGTTAAACGAAAAATACGACGTAAGATGACTGGTCAAGGTGTAGGTCATCGTAAAAAACCTATAAAGAGGAATAGGAAAGGACCATTAAAGAAAAAGTGTATTGATGTGTTTGCCCTTTAATAACGATGATGAACGGCAACTATTTTACATAAACAGTGGCAGCCTGTAACTATTTTGTATATAAGGAATGTTTAAACAAATCTTTCATCATTATACGTCCAGTGATTGTACCAGCAAGATGCATTTCCTCCATCCCTCCAGCCCAGACTGTTGTAAGAGTGAATTGGATCTCTTCTCTGTGAACCCTACACAGATCAGTGTGAGTGAATCCCACTTTATTAGTATTAATCCCGTTCACGCAATCACAAATACAGATGTACCTCTCGAATTCAATATTCCTGGCACTTCTGACCAATATCTTGACCCCTCGAATGTATTTTTATATCTGAAGACTAAGTTAGTAAACGCCGATGGTTCAGATCTCACAGGAAGCGATCAAGTATCCACCGAAACAAATTTCCTGTATACGTGTTTTAATCAACTTGAGGTGTTTTTAAATGAAACATCTCTAGGAGCATCAGCTGCAAGTTACCCATATCGAAGTTATATTGAAACTTTACTAAATTATTCTCAAGATGCGAAAGAGTCTCATCTGCAATCATGCGGATATTACAATTTAAAAGATGCAGAGACACATAGAGCCAACGCTGTTAAGTCTAAAAATAACACGTATGAATATTATGGACGTGTAAACGGTGATATATTCTCTCAGGAAAGACTTATTCTACCATCAGTGGACACTCGTATCAGGTTAACTAGATCTACACCTGAATTTGCTCTTAATGTTAAAAGTGCTCTTTTAGCAACAACTACGGCACCAAAGCCTATCTTTAAATTACTGGATGCTTATCTTTATATACGTAAAGTGAAATTATCTCATTAAACATATGGAAATAGAGAAATCTCTTTTGACCGATACAGCAAAATATCCAATCAAGAGAATTGAGACTAAAAATTTTAACTTTACCCAAGGATTATCGAGCATTAATATACCTAACATCGTCAATGGTAGCTTACCTCAGAAGGTAATAATAGGAATTGTAGAACACGATGCTTATTCTGGAAACTATGGAAAGTCCGCCTTTAAATTCACCCATTTCGGACTTAGAGGGATCAGTTTACATGTGAATGGTCAACCATACGGTCGTGATTATGAGATGATATATGAAGACTCACATTCTCAATGCTCACGTCCTTTTTACGATTTATTTGCCAATACTGTATCTTGCAGCGATAACGGTACAGGTGTTGATCTCAAGACTTATGCTGAAAACAGTAATTTATATGCATACGATCTCACTGCTGATCTTTCAGCCTGTAATGCTTATCATCTCAATATCCTAAGAAAAGGAACATTAGGATTGAATCTCAAATTTGGACAAAGTTTGACATCCTCAATCTCAGTTCTGGTGTATCTGGAACATCCTCAAATCATCGAGATTGACAGAGTACGAAATATATTAATGATGAATGAAGAAGAAATATTAAACGCCTTCGGAAACGAAAGAAGATTTTTAGGTGTATTCGCATGTAATGAACTCTGTTCTGTGAAATTGGATACCGACTCAGGTCTTATCTTCAACACTTCTCCCCGGGATGTTTCAAGCAATGGACATTGGATAGCTGTGTACAAGAATAAAAATAATGTTGTATATTTCCTTGACTCTCTGCATTTAGATTTTATGTTTAGTAATCATTATGTAACATCTTTTTTAAAATATAATAATGTTCAATATGTTAAGACCTTATGTTTTCCTGTACAACCTATCAGGTCTAATTTATGTGGTGTATACTGTATTTATTTCATTATATGTTTTTTAAATAATGTTTCTTTTAATAAACTTGTAAATATATTTGATGTTAAAAATTTATATGTTAACGATTATGTAGTTTGCACTTATGTTATAAAGGCTTTAAAATAAAATCTTGTTTTCTTTTCCTGCTTTTTATCCCCAAGAACTTATTTATACTAAAGAAAAATATGACTTGAATCAATAGATCAATAGATCAATAGATCAATAGAGGGAGGGTGAGGGGGAGTGGGGAGGGTTGTTTGATTTACTGATTTACTGATTTAGGGTATGTAAAACATGACAATTTTAGTAAAAAATATGACCTTAATCAATAGATCAATAGATCAATAGATCAATAGATCAATAGATCAATAGATCACGAATGGATAGGAGGGTGCTTGGATGATGGTATGATTTACTGATTTACTGATTTAGGGTATGTAAAG
>JABUQX010140010.1:2500-12500 GCA_015478945.1 Trachelipus rathkii
CAGACGTATAAATTTATTAATTTAATATTTAGTACAATAATAATAATAATAATAATAATAATAATAATAATAATAATAATAATAATAATAATAATAATAATAATAATAATAATAATAATAATAATAATAATAATAATAATAATAACATTTTATTTTAATCATCATTTCAATTTATTTTAATTCTAAATTTATTTATAGAAATTTATTCTTTCTATAATGATTACCACGCTAATTCTTGGAACAAAAGTTTCCAATATATAAGGTTGGGTATAATGGTTAAAATTTTAACGTTATTTTGAATGAGGTGGTGTGGAATAATTTTTTTTTTTTTTTTTTTTTTTTTTTTTTGCATTTTGTCTGTCGGAAAGGCAGTAAAAAAATTTATTTCCTGATTTAGGGGTTTGAGCTTACTGGGATGGTGTGCCCCGTTTCACCGGGAGTGCCGAGACCTCGACTCCCGCCATCTTTGCGTGGTCTACTCCTATGGTATTCCCTCTTTAGTTAAAAAAAAAGAATAATTTTACTTCCTTTACACTTGGTATTATTTTAACTAAAGGAATACCATAGGGTAAACCAAGTAAAGATGGTGGCAGGAGTCGGGTCTTCTCGGCCTCCCGAGGATTGACGGACTTGCCCCTCTGTCCCCTGAAATGGCTGACCCTAATTGGGGCTAATAAATTTTTTTAAAAATATTTCCGAAGAATAAATGAAAAAAAAGGAATTTGATTTACTGTAGGTGCTGCCGTTCTCAGTTAAATGATGTCAGCTTTAGACATATAGCAGAGGTTATATATATATATATATATATATATATATATATATATATATATATATATATATATATATATATATATATATATATATATATATAGTATATATATATATATATATATATATATATATATATATATATATATATATATATATATATATAATTCAATGTACATTTAGATTTATATGGTTTGAAATATAAAAAAATCAAATAATAATGAAATAACAATCTAAATATATAAAAAAGACTCTAGTAATGAAGATATGTTGCTTCACATTTATTCGTTTCAGTCACTATGATCTGGATAGTCGTAGGCTGAGCATTGCCTATCTACTTATTTAAGAGATAAAAAAAATGTGAAATGCATATAAATATATATAGCGAGAGAGAGAGCGAGAGGAAATTAAAAACCAGCCAAACTTTTAACTCGTTACTCAGTTGTAGTAAAATAAATTGTTTATATATATATATATATATAACAATATAAAAATATTATAGTATATAAATATATATATATATATATATATATATATATATATATATATATATATATATATATATATATATATATATATATATATATATATATATATATATATATATATATATACAGTGGCGTATTTAGGGGGGGGGCCAGCCCCCCGAAATTTTCTAGGCACTAAAAAATTTTAAGTATCATCTGTTAATAAAGTGCAGAAGTTAAACTAATTTTATATAATTCGTCGCTGTCAGGAACAAATCTTCGTAAGTCCATTAGTTAAAACTAAAGCTTGAAACCATCAGAGAAAATGCAACATTAGAATTTCAGTTGATTTTTAAGAATGTGTAAGAGCATCTGAATCTGAACTGAGTATTGAAACTGCTGTAACAAGAATTAACAAATTCCAAAAATACAGACCCAGCATTCCTACTCTCCGACCCACAGACTTATTATCGCACACCCATTTTTATACCATTTTTGGAGATTTAATATCAGCATTAGGAGAGAGAGGTTTTTAAATTCTTCTCCTTTAAATTACCATACCTAACTATGGTGATATCATAAGAGAAGATAAAGATTTGTGTATATTTACTGGTTGAAGATCTCGAAAGCCCAAAATGTAGATTTAGTAAAAGCAGAATAGGATTTATGAAAGTTGAAATGGCTTCACAGCACAGGTGGGCCCAAAAACCAGTAATATGGACTAGTTTCTTGCTTGCAGTCACAATTTCCAAATATTTACATCTTGCTGCAAATACTACAATTTTTCCAGTAGTTAATGCTTCAGTAGGAAAGAATCTTTTCAACATACACTCTAACCTACTTGAGAAACATTATTGAGATGAAAGACTTGGTTGGACTTGCCCTCCTCTACACACATCGAAATATTGAAATAAAATTGAAGATGTTATTCGTGACTGTCACTACCAGGCAATTAAATTTAACAATTTAGGGAAGATGATTTTAGTAATTCAGATAAATCTTTAACTCTTTCCTTAGAATCTCTCTAACAGATTTTATCCACTTCTATATACATATATATATATTATTATTATTATTATATATTATATTATATATATATATATTATTATATATTATTATATTATGTATATATTATTATATTATATATATGTTATTATATATATGATTATATATTACATATATATTATTATATATACATACATATATATACATATATGTTATATATATTATATTTAGTGAGATATATACATATATTTTTATTTTTATTATTTTATATTATACATATTTTATATTATTATTTTCATATATATATTATATATATATATATATATATATATATATATATATATACATATATATATATATTATATATATATATATATATATATATATATATGTTACATATATATATTAGTTACATATATATATATATATATAAAGAACGATTTTTGCTTGGCCCCCCCCGAAAAATTTCTGGATATGCCACTGTATATATATATATATATATATATTCATTGATGACCCCGCGTTTCTCTGAGTCATGAAATTTTAGGTTATCTATTTACATTTTTGTTTAAATTTTTCATGTCTAGGGTAAAAAAAAATTATATAAATCTCTACTGATTTTAGTAAAGGTGAAGCAGTTAAAGTTTAAATTTACTTTCCTTTTATAATTAATAGTTTAATATATATATATATATATATATATATATATATATAGATATGAGAGAGATATATGAGTATAATATATATATATATATATATATATATATATATATATAGAGAGAGATATATAAGAGAGAGAGTAGAGAGAGAGAGTGAGAGAGAGAGAGAGTGGGAGAGATGAGAGAGAGGAGAGAGAGAGGAAAGATAGAGCCAAGGTAAAGGAGTGATAAACAAAAATCGGCTCGGAGCCCTGGAAAATTGGAAGTTCATGAAATATATTTAGCTTAGGGGCTCGAACCGATGGGGACAGAGGTGATCGAAGTCCCCGTCGTCCACCCAGAGGCCGAGAGACCCCGACTCAGTATCAATGCGGTCTACCCTGGGTATTCGCTAGTTTTAAATCATAAAACACCTTGCATATAATAAGCTTTATACGCTGATTCCAAATATGTAATTTATTTTTTGTAAGTGTCGTTCTTCGAGTTTTTTTTTTTTTTTACATTTCGGTACTAAGCTTTATAATGCTGATTCCAAATATGTATTTGGTTTTCCTGTAAGTCACACTGCTGAGATAATTTGGCTCTTTTCTCTGATATTTGTCTTTTGTAGTTATTTTAAAACGTATTTATCATTTAATTTTAATAAAACGTAATTATAATTGTTTCCTTAGACTTTGAACGAAATTTGTTCTTAAAAAATAATTTAATAATTCATACACCATAAAATAAGTTCACAATTTTTAATAAAAATTAAAAAAAGGAAAGAATATTAGCTTCTCAACGTAAGCCATTTTCTGGTCAATTATACTGTATTTTTAATTTTTTCAACCTAAAAACTACCAAGTTTAGGTCATCCAGTCACATGCGTTCATATATATATATATATAGATATATATATATATATATATATATATATATATATATATATATATATATATTATATATATATATATAGATATATATATATATATATATATATATATATATATATATATATATATTTCTTGCTCTCTTTTTTTTAATTAATTATCTATATTTTTTCAATCCTCTTCCTCCACCACAGTTTCTATCTAGTGGTAGCTGGATTTGAGATCCTGCTACTAACTTTTTACCATAAAATGCTCATGCATGCCCGGATTTCCAGAGTGCATATTTGAGTACCCCCAGTTATGGGGGAAGCAAGGGATAGATGATGATTATATATATATATATATATATATTATATATATATATATATATATATATATATACATATATACTTTTACATATATATATATATATATATATATATATATATATATATATATATATATATATATATATACACTTACAACTTACAATCGCTCAGAGGAAGGGTCAAGACTGTCAGATGAGCAAGCTCACTTTTCTATCTTCCTCTATCCTCCAGAACTCCCTCTTCTCTCTGCTACCGCATCGACCGCATTTCATGTCTTCTCACGAGTCCCACCGAGCTTCCCATCTTCTCTTCCTATAGGTATTTCTCTTGATCTTGTACCCTCCGGTCTCCACTCCCACCTCCTTCTGGCCACTCTCTCCTCCTGCATCCACTCCAGGTGTCCCCACCACCTCAATCTGGCTGCATCCATCTTATTCAATATAGCCTTCACTATCAACCACTTCCCCTTTATTATTTAGTTTCACCCGTTCTTCTAGTGTTTCCTTCACTATCGTTTAAAACGTACATCTCCTCCGACTGTATATTACTATCCTCTCTTGTGGTCGTGCTCTTTGTATCTGACCCATATAGTAGAATCGGTGTTAACATCCCCTCGAACATCACCCTTTTCACCTCCAAACTTATTTGTCTATTTTTCAGTATGGGCTACACTACTGCTCTTACAGCTCCCACATACTGAGCTGTCATACTTGTTGTCTCCTGTACATTTCCTCTTTCTCTACCAAATTCTTCTTCCAAGTATTTATATTTCTCCACCATCTTTATCTCAGTCCCTTCCACATCCGCTCGCAGCCTCCCCCTCATTCTTCTCTACTGACCACCATGATCTCCGTCTTTTCTGTGTTCATAATCATACTGCCCTCTGTAAGACTATTCGGAAAACATGCCACCACCTCTCTCAGCCTATTTCCCTTTTCGCTCCAGCCAGTATAAATAAGTATAAAGAGAAGTATAAATCTAAGTTTAAATAAGCATATTTCAGATGGATAATTTTAGGAGTGTCTTAGGTATGAGAAGAATTGGTAAAATGAGGAATGTGTGTGTTAGGGAGCGTTCTGGTATGAAGAAAGGATTAAATGATAGAATAAATGAGAATATATTAAGATGGCTTGGTAATGTAGAAAGGATGGAAGATAGTCGGTTGGTTAAACAGATGTATAGAGGGGAGTGTGTTGAGACTCGGCCTGATGGGAGACCTAAGAAAATGTGGATCGAGTTAGCAAAAAAGTGTAGGAAGGAAAGGAATTTGAATTTGGTTCAAGGGAAGAGAATGGTCATAATAGGAGTGAATGGCGGAGTTTTTGTGAGGGGGTTTGGTTATGGGCATGCACAGGGGATGATCCCTTACATTGACTAGATATTACAGTGGAGGTAGGTCTCAGTGTTGTGAAGTCAAAGGGTGAATTTTTTGAGCGAGACGGACTCTTTCACTTTAGGATGCAAAGCTGAGTGTGGATTTCCTTTCGACTTACGTCATGCTCTTCTACTTAACTATCTTATTTCCGTACATATTACGCACCCTAACCCCAATCTGTGGAGATGTGAAGGGAGGATATATATATATATATATATATATATATATATATATATATATATATATATATATATATATATATATATATATATATATATATATATATATATATATATATATATATATATTAAAAAAATACAAAATATAAATAATTTATTATTTCACAACAAAAAAATATATAAAATTACATTAAAACATTGGTCATTTCTTGATATGGTTTTTTGATTACAAATAAATTACGTGTATTAAAGTTTTTGCGGTAATTTTTTTGAGATAATGCATCAAATTTGCATCACCCCACTAGGTAGTCATAATTGCCCCATTTATTATTTATCTTAAATAATATCAGCTTAAACACTAAATTAAAAAAGGTTGGTCTTCGAAACATTAAATTAAAAAAGGTTGGTCCTCGAAACATTAAATTAAAAAAGGTTGGTCCTCGAAACATTAAATTAAAAAAGGTTGGTCCTCGAAACATTAAATTAAAAAAGGTTGGTCCTCGAAACATTAAATTAAAAAAGGTTGGTCCTCGAAACATTAAATTAAAAAAGGTTGGTCCTCGAAACACTAAATTAAAAAAGGTTGGTCCTAGTACATAAATCTAACTTTATATTTGTTCTGAATCGTAATTGAAGAGAGGTTATGCTTTTGTGCCAATTCTTTGAATTGTGCTTTGTGTGTTTCGTATTCTGGGTAACATTCTTTATCATTATAATTGCTGATGAAGTCTTTTCGATTTATGAGATATTCTTTCCTCCCAGTAACGTTGTTGGAAGTGTGAATCATGATATCAGGACATGTCATGCTCCATACATTGAGTTTCTGCAACCTCATAAACCAGTCGAGTTTTCTCATTTCAAACGGTAGATTAAAATCGGGAAGAACCTCCTTATATAAATTAGAATCGACGAGAAATGAGTTGGAAGTGACGTCACAAAAGAAACATGCTTCTTTAGAGTATTCGTAACCATTAATAATATTAAAATGAGAACCTTGAAGCTTAAATTGAGAACAAGTGTAATCCCATCCAGCGTCTTTACCTCTCTCTGCAAACCCAATCACTCCTGCCACTTTTACCTGAGAGATCGTGTTCAAAAGGCGTGTAATATTTAGATCAGAAGTAACTGCAAGTGGGTGATACAAAACCAAGGTGAAGGGGGTTTCTATGGAACGTAGAACACTCTTCCGTGAGGGGTTATTCCATTTATCACATGAAACCTGTGGAAATTATATATATATATATATATATATATATATATATATATATATATAAATATATATAATATATATATATATATATATATATATATATATATATATATATATATATATATATATATATATATATATATATATATATTTTAGGCATGCATAAATATGTTGGTGGTGGGAGGGGGGGGGGAAAGAGAAGAAATAGCAGCTCCTGAATTATCTAGAATAGAATTAGAGGCAAAGTTTTGAGCGAAGAGTTCAGCTTTAGCAGAAAGCATAAAAGCAAAACGACAGTTGTGCCACAGGAAGATACTGGAGGAGGGAAAGAGGAAGAAGCAAAGTTGAAGTGGAGATTCTTTGTAAAATAACAGTAAGAGCCTCAGGAAAGGGTAATCATATTTTTTTTTTTTTTTTTTTTTTGCATTTTCTACGTAGAAGAGTTTTTATTGTTACAAAAATTTTGTTGCTCGAGTTCTGGAGTTTGCAGACGAAGTTTATTCCTGAAGGCAGTGTAGCAGCGGCCCTGCGGCCCCTCAACCCTGCAGCCCTGCGGCCGTGCGGCGAATAAAGTAGAAGGAGAACATTGACAGTTAAACCAAGTTTTGTTACAATAGCTTAACAGAGAAAGAATATGAAATGTACCCCTCTATGCTAGAGATAATCCCTTAGGTTATGCCTTCTACACACTCCGAGGGATCCCTTCCACCGAAGCAGTAGTTATTCCATGGGAAGTCAAACAAATACGACGCCAAGTTCAACTTTAAACTCAAAAATCTAATGCAACTTAAATTGCGTCAAGCAATAAATAGTGCAAGATTCTCTCTCCGTGACACTAACAATTCTTCTCCTTATAAAATGCAATAATCTTTCTGGTTCCTCTTCCTCCCTCACGCTATTTCTGGCATTGTGAAATAATGTCAACTAACTTTGTTTTTACATTTTCCGATGGCACAACTGCGGTTTTGCCATCTGATAAAACTGAAATCTCCTCTGAAACTTTTGCCTCTAGTTCAACCTTAGACGATTCCGAAGCCATTACTCCTCCTCCACCCACCCCCCAACGCATTTATGTCTTCGTCGTAGGAGGGAATGTTTCCTGCTCAAGACTTAAAGAGATTAAAGAGAATGCAGAGATAAGGCAATCGGAGAAACCCAAGTTAGGGAAGAGTTTAAAATAATAAGGAGAAGGATTGAAGGCTAAGAAAAGGTGCAAATTACGAATAGGGAGCTGCACCAACTGCTCTAGGTCATTCTGTATAGAAAAGTGGTTTCAATTTCACCAGCTGCATTTTGAAAATTAGAAGAAAGCCATTGGCTGTGGTGAATGAACACTGAAATCACCAGGAATGATGATTTCAGAGAAATGTGAAAAAGAGTTAATATGCTCTAATTTAGAGTTTAATAAATCGAAAAATTCAGGAAAGTAAGTTGAGTTAGGAGACAGGTATACAGAGCAGATGGATTTAGTAGTAGATTGACAGGATAACCTAAGCCATAAGGTAGAAAAAATCCGTATTCCTAAATTAGAGATACGAGAACAATCATCATTGCGCACAAAAGCATCTTTAGGCTGAAAATTGAGGATAATGACAGTAAGAAGGACAAAAATTGGGTTTTATTATCAGATCCCTCAAACACCTGAGTAGGAAGGCTTGTCACATGAATCATTTTTAGTGGACAGTGGATAGTTTCAGTTGACAGCGGACTGGACAGTTCAGAAACGTAGGGTTCGTTGAAATAGCTATAGTATAAAGAGAGTGATGTAACAGCTCAACTGACAGAAAGATACCAGAGGGCTTAATGAGGGTTAAAGAGTTAACAAGACCACAAGCCCTAGAAAACAATTTCCTCACCAGATAGAAATTCCGGAAAGATCAGAGGTTTGCTACTACAAGGCTGCTCTCCTAGCCTGAATTAATTGTTGTTGGGTGTAAATCTTTCAAAAATGGAGAATTAAGGGTGGAGTCACCGGCATATTAGTTGATAAGGGATGAGATGATAGAGAGAAAGTCAATAATGAAAAGTAGGAAAAAAGTTGGGTATGGGAGAGAATCCTGGGAAGGGGGGACACCACTATTAAAAAATTTAAAGGACGAACGGTGGTCGTCTAAAACAGCTGCAAAAGAACGACCGGAAAGGAAATCAAAGCTTTGTGCCATACTCTATCGAAAGCTTTCGATATGCCCAGTTCTGCATGAAAGGATTCACAGAAATGCCTAAGAGCAGGGTATCAAGAGTCAGAGAAAAGAGAAAAATCACCAGTCGAGCTCTCTTTACGAAAGCCATATATTGCAATCGAGAGAGAGAGAGAGAGAGAGAGAGAGAGAGAGAGAGAGAGAGAGAGAGAGAGAGAGAGAGAGAGAGAGAGAGAGAGTATCATATGCCTTCATAGCGTTAGGCTGAGAGAGAGGAAATACCTTTGAAGAATTACAATGTTAGGAATAAATGAGTTATAGAGAGGTGGAGGAGCAAAAATAGATTCGGAATCGTCTAAAGGTAAGGGTAAAAGGTAAAGGTAAAGTTAAAGGTAAAGCAAAGGTAAAGAGGTAAAGGTTTAAACGAGGGGTTCAATTTCAGCAGAGAATAAAATGGCAGTTGTACCTTTTTAAAATACTAGAGAAAAGTTGAAATGGTAGAAGAGGTGAAGTAGAGGAACCAGAAATATCATAATTCTTTTTTTCAACGGAAAAAAGATTTGTGTCACGGAGAATAGATTTTGAGCGATTCTGGGATGAAATATGTTACATTTGTTTCTGGGGTTTGAAGACGACGGTAATTCATGAAAGCGACCTAACCTAACCTAACCTAACCTAACCTAGCCCAACGACGAATGACACGAAAATAAAACAGAAATAAGTCATGGTATATTAGTGCGAGTTGAAATGAAAGAATATGGAACGTACCCCTCCATTCCAGAGAAAATCGTCTAGGTAGTTTGTTCTGCACACTCCGAGGGCTCCGAGGGATCCCTCACACTAAAGTACTAAACATTTTATGATAAATCAAAGTACGATCGCTTGCGGTTGGTGTCAATAGTTTTAAAATCATAATAATAATTACAAGATGGTATTTGTAAATAAATAAATGCTTATAAATTAGCTGAGTTTACCTCAGTGACTTTATCATCTTGAAATCTTTCAAGATGATGAAACATCTC
>JABUQX010140010.1:25000-28013 GCA_015478945.1 Trachelipus rathkii
TAACAAAGTTTTACGCTAATAAAGCTAACATAGCATCCCAACTGAACTAAGAAAATAATGCCCAAAGACAAACATAAACACGTCTTAAAGCGAGGAATAGAAGCTGATTGCGGTGTAAAAGAGAGTTCCACCGCCAACACCAGTAAAGCAACTAACATGGTATGCAAAACGTAACCTAATCTTACTTTTTTTCAAACATAACTCTCACATATTAACGTAATCTCACACTAACACAGTAACATTTGCTTCATTTCTCACGGCATTGGTTAATTATGTACAGGCGTGAGAAGTATGCTAACGTAACAAAGTTTCCACATCAATAAAAGCGAATCATAGCCTACCATGAACTACGCAAAAAATGCACAACGACAAACCCACAGCTTACACGCACAAATAAACTGTTAACATTAACAAAGTTCCACTCCAACACCAGTAAAGCAACTAACATGGTATGCAAAGCGTAACCTATTCTTACTTTCAAGCATATCCCTAACATATTAACGTTAATCTTTTATTTAGTAACATTTAACTAAATTTCTCCTCACAGTGGTTAATTATACTGATCAACGAAAGTATGCTAACGTAATAAAGTTTCCACATCAATAAAACTAACATAGCGTAACATGAACTAAGAAAATAATGCAAAAAGACAAACCTAACACAACTTACATACGAATAAACTGTTAACATTAACAAAGTTCCACTGAGTTCTTTATATACTAGTCAGTGAATATATGCTAACATAACAATGTTTTCACATTAATAAAGCTAACATAGCATCATATGAACTAGGAAAATAATCTACAACGACAAAGCTAACACATCTTACGCCGTAATAAACTGTTAACATTAACAAAGTTCCACACTTAACACCAGTAAAGTAACTAACTTTACATAAAAACGTAACCTATTCATACTTTTTCCAAGCATATCTCTAACATATTAACGTTAATCTTACATTGACACAGTAACATTTATCAAAAAAATGTGTCATAACCATACCTAACCATCATAATACCTAACGAGTAAATACGAATAAAGTAAAGTTTTTAGACTTATCTCTTTTTAGACTCCGCCTCCTTTCAGAAAATACCAACTCTAAACATGAAAAATGATTTTATACTTTAACCATTTGCATAAAGTGATGCAATACTTATTATATTTGACCCTCTGACAGGAATACACGCAATGTAGCAGTCACCATTTGGTTTACGATTAAATATAAATGACACATCGTTGGGAATAACGAAACTCCTCATGAAGATATCAACAACAAGCGTAGAGATGCGGGGAGATGTCAACGTATTAACACTGTGAAAAACTATCCTACTGAAGAAAATAGTGTATAAACATCCCTTAAATGTAATGAGATTCTTTCTTTCAACCAATCCGAAGAAAGTAAACAAGAATACGACGTACGAATGAACCATATCAGTTCAAAAGGGTATATATTCTCGTTCGACAACAACAACAACAACAATAACATAGTACAAAGATAAGTTCTTTAGATACTAACCAACGAATATATATGCTAACGTAACATTGTTTTCACATTAATAAAGCTAACATAGCATTACCAGAACTAAGAAAATAATGTACAACGACGAATCTAACACAACTTAAGCATGAATAAACTGTTAACATTAACAAAGTTCCACACTTAACACCTGTAAAGTAACTGACATTGCATACAAAACGTAACCTAATCATACTTTTACCAAACATATCTCTAACATAGTAACATTAATTTTACATTGATACAGTATATTTAACAAAATTTATCATAACCTTGTTTAATTATCATACAAGAGCAGCGAAAGTATGCTAACGTATAAAGTTTCCACATTAATAAAGCTAACATAACATAACCTGAACTAAAGAATATGATGTACAAAGCCAAACCTAACACCTTACGTACGAATAAACCACTAACATTAACAAAGTTCCAACAGTAAAGTACCTAACACATCGTACAAACGTAAACTATTCACACTTTTTTCAAACATATCTCTAACATATCAATGTTAATTTACATTAACATCGTAATTAACAAAAGTTTAGCATAAACCTGTCTAATCATCATACTGACAAAGAATATAAATGCCCCAACGTAACAAATGTTTTACATCAATTCGTAATATTTCACAAAAATTCATCATAACCTCGTCTAAATATCATAATCCCCAGCGAATAATTGCAAACATAACAAAGTTTTAACCAAACATAACAAAAAATAACAAAATTTTATCCTAACATAACATAAAAATAAGTTCTTTGAGTAAAATATCACAGTAAAAAAGCGTAATAGTTTCCTGATTTTAAAGCAGTAAATCAGTAAAATCAGTAAATATCAAACCACCCATCCCTGCAGTCCCCTACCCATCCCAACCGCCTGTGATCTATTGATCTATTGATTCAAGTCATATTTCAAGTATCATTTTGGACAAACATAACATAAAAATAAGTTCTTTATATACTAACCTATGAATATATGCTTAACCAACAAAGTTTTAGCATCAATAAAGCTAACAAATCATAACCACGACTAGGAACATAATGTACAAATGCAAACCTAACATACATCGCGTATGAATAATCAGTTAACATCCTGAAAAATTCCCTACTGATCAAGGTAAAGTAGCTAACAGGTCATACAATACTCGATATGTTCCCACTTTTCGAGCATATTAGCAGCAGGTAGCCGTAGTATCTAACAAAATCCCTTAACAAAGTGACCAATCTATCAAAGATACCACCATCTTGAACTATGAATTGACATTATCTTCATCAAAGTGTCAATCGTTTCGAGTATAACAGCATTTGACCTATGAATAAACGTAGACATTAGCAAAAGTCTAGGGCAAACCTAACATTACTCAACAAAAACTTAACCTATGCTCACGTTTCTAACACATCATCGTCAGTTAACACAGTAATATCTTACAAAACTCATCATTTTTCTAACAAATCAGTGTTATTTTCACACAGTCATAGTAATATTTAACATAACGTA
>JABUQX010140013.1:0-5000 GCA_015478945.1 Trachelipus rathkii
TTCTTTCGGTGCTGGTTCGGTTTTCAGATTTCGAGATTGTTTGTGGTTTCGCGTTTGTCATTGTGAGGCAGCGTTTTGGGTGCTTGGCTTCGTCGATAAATGAGCATTTTCATCCCGGTGAACGGCGGTTGAAGCCTGTTTGCGTGTTGTCGTAACTTACCAGGTTTGTTATGAGTTTTGGTGTTCCAAGGTGGATTTTATTTCTGACTTATGTTCAAGGAATATTTCACAAGATATTTCTAGCTTCTACTTTTTGCAAAATGCCTATTTTATTCTCCTAAACCTTCTGTAAAACTTTTGTCACATGAGCTTTTTGAAAAATTATGAGAATAAAAATTATTAGGATGTAAGCTTTGGTATCCCTGAAGTTCTTCGATGATTTGAGCAGTTTTGCTAAACTCTTTGCAAAATTGCCAAACATAAAAATTCTGAGGATGGATCACATCCATCATTGATTTTTTTTTTCAATAATAACTTCTATTTTTCTAAACAAAAATAGTTAATTTATTTCTTAAAATATAAGAAAATGAAAAATGTCATCTAAATTTTCCAGATTTCAACTTTTTCTTAAAGTTCTCTTTTTAAAATTTGCCAGAATAAAATTTTATTCCAGTATCTATCTAGATTTTATGAATTTCAATTTAAATCTAAGCACTTCACTATTCTTCTTATAATATTGGAAGTGGTAATTAATTTCTTTGTCTTAAACCTTCCTTCAATTTAATACTTAAGTTGGATTATTTAAACTTCTTTGTTCTTAAGAGTTTCGATTTGAAAAATATCAATTTCTTCTTAATATTTATTCATGGTTGACTGTTCTTTTTATTCTACTGGAGAAAGAACATTTTCTTCTATTTTGTCAATACGAGATTCTTCTTTAGAAGTCTCTTTCCTTCTAAAAGGATTATTTTTCTATTAATCTGTTATTAATTGGATATTAATTAACTTTTATTCCAATTAATTTTTAATTTGTTTATAATATTTCTTTGTAGTTAAATGTTCTCCTTTTCTGTCTGTTGGAGGAAGAACATTGTTCTTCATAATTATTAATGTGGAATATTTTATTAGCCTTTCTTCCTTTCTCAAAACGGAAATATAAATTTTAATTTATATAGTCTAAACTCTAAATTTTTGTTTATTCTTCTCTTTTTTAATGATCCTTCTTGATCAGAGAAGACATAATCCTTTGTATTTTTAATGAAGTATTAACAATATCTTCTAAAAAAAATTCCGAAAGAAAATGATCTGTACTAAATTTAGTATGATTTCACTTCAAGAATCTTTTTAAATATTACAGTTTTCTTTAGATTTATTTTATAAATATTGTTGTTCTCTTCTTTAGAGAATGTTTTATTAACACTATTTTTTATCACATTAAATAAAAATGAGTTAATTTCTTAAATGTAATTGTACTATTATTTGAATCATTTATACTAATTGAACACCTGTGTTCATTTGTTTTTGGCCAAGGAGAAGGTTTTGGCCTATCTTTCTTGCCTAAATATTTCTATATTCTTTAACTGTTGTGGGGGGAGGTGTATTCACATCTTCCCCTCCAAATACTTCTATAACTACAACAGTGTCCTCTTGTTCCTCTTCAGTTATCTCAAGAGTTGGAGTTAATATAGAGGGAAAGTATTCAAATACTTGATCCGCAGAGGTATCTAAACCATATGGGGATCCTTCTGTGTCTGGACTATCATTATTAATAAACTGGTCTGAAGAATTTCTTAAGAGTCTATTTTCAATAGAGCCTCCGAATAGATGATTCATAAATGTTTGGCGTCTCCTAAGTCCCTCGGAAGAGATATCACTTTCGGTCTCTTCTAAATTAGATAATTGAACATAATGATTCATTAAATCAATAGCTTCTAATGAAGAATTATTCATTAGAGTACAGTAATTATGATCTTCCATATTTTGATCATTATCATTGTTAAGAGGTTCTATTTGGGATTCATATCCAGTAGAAATGCCTAGAATATAATCTATTGTTTCTGGTTGTTCGAGCCATTCCATGAGAGATGTATCTCCTTCTGAATCTTCCCACTCTTCTATGCTGATATGATCAAAATCTTCTTCGTGGAAGTGATTAATATCTAGTTCAAAGTTTTCTAATATATCCATCTCAGTAAACCAACCAAAGTCATTGTAGTCTCTTGGCGGTAATTCTAAAGAAGGGCACTGCATGCGATATACACTAAAATTATTGACAGGGGTATACATGTCACTATGACATTCTGTAAAAATGTAACCCATATCTTCAATTGTTGGGACGGTTCTATTGATTGTCCATGGTACAGTAGGAATTCTGTAGGAATATTGTTCTTCAGTATCAGTATCTCCATTATTTCTGTTGCTAGAAGTAGTTATTGTTTGTTCTTCTGGTAAGAATCTTGGTTCATTATGAATCCAGCTATAATAATCTATAGCTTCCTCAATGTTGCTGTACAAAGAAGCAAGTTGTTGTAGAATTCTTTCATCTTTTTCTCGATCTTCACTATCCCTCTTCATGGTAGTGGAATTTGTTTATTATAATCTATTAATTTATTTATTTTAGAAAGAATAAATATTCCTATTTGTTTTGAAATTATTTAAACTTCTTCCAAAAGTAGTTCAAAGTTCATCTTCAATGTATGTCTCTAAAGAATGAACCCTTTTCTGGAAACTATTTGAAGTTTATTTTTTATGTCTTCAAAGAATGAACTATCAAATTCTTTGAAGAATTTAACTCAAAAGAAGTTTCTAAAAATATAAGAAACTAATCAAAAATATTTTTTCTATAGATAATGTATCCTTAATTGATTTATTACTATAGTTCAATTAATTTTCTATGATTTTTCTTGATCCCAAAATTGCTCAATATTTTCTGCAATTAAATTTCTATAAAATTTTCAAACAATCTTATTGTTGTATTAGATTGTTCAGACACTAAAATTTCCTATAATATATCTTCTAAGGAAATATTTTAGATCACTAATGTTTTTCAAATATTCTACTAAATATTTAAACTGTGTTATAATAATTTTAAAAATTTCTTTAAAATTGTTCACAAGTTTCTAAGTCATCTGTAGCATTTTCTGTTGCTTTTATTGTAATATTTTCTAAGACTTTTCAGTCTACAAACACTGTCACTGTTTTCTAGTTTTCTTTAAATTATTACTATGTTTTTAAAGAAAATATATATAGAGTTTTATTTAAACTCGAAATTTCAACACAAAAAAAAAACATTAAGTGTTTCTATAGAATTAATTAAAATATTTCACAAGTGTTTATCACTATATTTTAATTAATATTGTTTATTAAGATCGGTAATTAATATTATTTAATTAAGAATGTCTACCTCACTTAATTTATTAAAATTTTTAATCACTTTGTTATTAACTTCTCTTAAGTTTCACAAAGATTTAAACTATGATGTCTTTTTTATTTAAAACTATCATTATCAAACAAAAATATGCTTCACTAAATTTTCTGTGTTCATATTCTATTAAATATTATTGAATATTAAATATTATTAAATATTAAATCATTGTTAATTGTATTGTCAATCACAATTAAAAATTAATAATTAAAAATTAGTCACTTAACTAAAATATAAGATATTTTTATTAAGTCTTGTTTACAATAATTGTTCTTTTATTGTGCTATCAGCTAATTTAAAAATTTAAAATTGAATCATTTTTTATTTCAATTTTCCAAGTTTAAAAATAAAATATTTTTTCAATGTTCTATTTGATAATGAAGTTTTCTTAATTAGTTTGTTATCTGTAACTAATAAGATAGTATATTTATTATCCCTTTTCTAATCGGGTATGTTCTTTAAATGTTATAGGTCATATTTCTTGACCTTTGTCTGTTGAAGGTGAACTGTGACCTTTGTCTGTTCTAATGTTCTTTTGTTCTTCAAAATTATTCTATGTTTTTTCTAAATTGTTCTATATTTTTCAATCAAATATTTTTCTAAGTTGGAATCAGTCAGTTTATGCATTTAACTTCCAAGTTCTGTTATAAATAATGGTTTCTTAATTTTTGTTGCAGTAGAATCTTTTCTAAAAGTTTGGTTGTTATAGAACCATTTCTAAAGGTTTAATGTTCACTGGAACAATTTCTACAAATTTTGTTCAATTAGAACATTAAAAATTCTGTGTTCTATTAGAACAAATTTTCTCTGTTCTTGTGTTCAGTAGAACATGTTCTCTAATGATCTGTGTTCAATTAGAACAATTTCTGTTGTTCTGTGACAATCTTAGAACAATTTTCTGGTGTTCTTAGGTCAAAGAGAACAATTCCTAATGTTTTAGGTCAAAAAAAAAAATTTTCTAATTCACAAAACTTTAATAATTTAAAAATAAACACTGTTATTTAAAAAAAAAAACACGATTATTTTTTAAAATCACTAAAAAAAAGAACAAAAACACTTTGGCGTTTTAGCCACACTAAAAAAACGGATAAAAAACCGAAATATTCGAAATTTTTACCTTTTCAAATTTTCTAGGGGTAAAAGGTCATTTTCCGTTTGACCTTACGATTTTCAAAATTATTTACCTGTATATACTCTACGCGTTACGACATGTATTAATGATACGCTATAATAACGAAAAAATGATTAGTACATGCATAAATTCAAAAAAAAAAAAATATATATATATATATATATATATATATATAAAAAAAAAAATATATATATATATATATATATATATATATATATATATATATATATATATATATATATATATAAGATGTGTGTGTCTGTGTGTTTAAAGCGTATAGAAGCAAGAACAATGAAAGCTTGCAAAAACGAATAAACTTGATCACAGTGTCAAGTTCATTATTTTATCAGTCAATGGCATGTCTTTCTCAATGCCGTCTTTTGTTTACTTCCTGAATCTCGAATAATGCTGACTCAGATCACTCGTACATTTTCATTCAAGCTTTACGTGAATGAATACTATAAAACTATTAATATTTTACTATTTCACTGATTCCTATTTATT